>JAQPPZ010003147.1:4800000-4978788 GCA_028583015.1 Wollemia nobilis
TTTTAATTTATATAGTTAAAAACTATTAAAATAAATTAAAATTAAATTTTAATTTAACTAAAAAATAATAATTAAAAAAAAACTTTATTAAAAAAATACCTTTTTTTTTATGTTGGGGGGGGTCGACGGGACTCGAACCCGTGACCTCTGGGTTCCCAGAACCCACCACGTGGCTCACTTGCCAGTGAGCCCGTGGGCTGATCTGGGTTCTAAACCCAGGTCCTCCTCTAAGAGGACGCCCAACGGCGGATGTGTCGCGTGGCTGCGTCACTGCTGCAGGGTCATGGTGTGCCACATGGCTACTACGGGGAAGCTATGAAGGTCACATGGCTATACCGTGTGGCTATTGTGAGGCCACAGTAGAGGTCACATGACCTCTACGTCATGCGGCTGAGCTGCATGGCTGCTGTGGGGTCGCGACAGAGGTCGTGCAGCCTCTATAGTGCATGGATATGTTGCATGGCTTCTATAGAGATGCGGTGTAGGTCGCACAGCCTCTATGTTACACGACTATGCCACATGGCTTTTACGGAGCCACGGTGTAGGTCACGCAGGCATATCGCAAACAGCATGCGGGAAGGGCATGTGGGGTGGCACGGGGGTGGCGTGGGGAGGAGGGGTCATGCGAGGTGGCACCGGGGTGGCGCATGGAGGAAGGGCTGTGCGGGGTGGCACGGGGGTGGAGGGGGTGTGGGAGGATTGTTGTGCAGGTCTTCAGTCTCCAGTCTCCCATAGATGGCTGCTCTCTAGCCTCTCTTTTTTTTTTAAATCTCCAGCCTGCTTTCGTCAGGTCTTCTACGGCAGGAAAAAAATCTTTTTTTTAGTCTCCAGATAGGATCTGATGCCATGTAATGAAATCAAACATTATTCCATTGAAATGTAATGAATAAATAATACAATGTAGTCCTTAGAATAGTCTGGAGGTTTCATAACTATCAAGGAAGAAATAGAAGTAGTTGTAACGAGTTGCTAACATAGCTAACATAGTTAAAACAACACTAACTAATAATGTAATAAACAATTAAAGCTACGCTAACAAAAATCCTTCTTAAAATGTGTGCCCTTCTATCGTGTAGAACTTCGAACAGTGTGCCCTAGCTACTAAAACCACCTTGGAAAAATAAATTTGCCACCTAGGATCCAATGGGCACCCTTGCTTTGGTCGATGTGATATTTCTTTCCTCAAAAGTTCCAAAACGCCTCCCAACGCAAATTTGGGTGCACATTTTAAATTAAATGCTTCAAAACTACATCTCAACACGCATGCACACCTTTCGAAATTCACCACATGCTGGAGGGCAAAAACGCTTCGAGAGGGTGCTTTTAAAAATTTGATTGCACTTGAAAATTTATTATTTGCCTAAAAATGCAATGAAGGGGTAAAAACACTTTTGGACGCACTTTATCTCTTCTCCTTTCATTTTGAAAATATCTTCAATCTGCTTGGTTTAATTTCATGGTGAATCTCCACATTTTAAAACCATTTCAAGCTTTTTTTTTTCACCCCATATTTAGAAAAGTGCCCTTTTAAAGATTTTTTTTTTTTAAACTAAAGTTTTTTTATTTTCTCTTTCTTTTTCTTTTATTAGATTTTCACACCATATTAAGAAAAGAAAATCGAATTTTGTTTTAAAATTTAATCCATGCCTTTTCCAAAAATCTTAAAATAAATCTCTTGCTTCTTCCCTTTTACTTCATTCTGCTTCAATTTTTATCAAAACTTCACCGAAAATTTTTATATGCATTCATTTAAAATGCCAAAGATTCTAATTTTTGTAACATTTTCGTCACCTTGCCTTTATGAGGAGCTTCCAGGTTGACTAATATTCTTTTTTAATTGCCAACGCATTCGTTATTACCAACCATATTTTCTTCGATGAAAAGCGTGGAACTCAGGGTGAAAAATCTTTTAAAACATTTCTTGTAAAGTGAATAGTGTGGGCTTCTAAATTTCCTTTTAGCATTTTCACTCCAATGAGGGTTGAACGGGGGTGTCACCCCTCATTTGGGGTGAAATTCCTTTTGACCACTTTCATTATGTTGACTTTGTGCTTTCATACTTACTTTTCTTTTACAACATACATTCGCCTCCATTAGGAGGCGAATGGGGTTTTTGCCCCTTCATCTGGGTGAAAGCACTTTCATTACCACACTTTACATTTCTAAAATTGGTCCCCACATACTTTTTCATATTGTGTTTATATTTTTCAACTAAGGTAATTATTTATCAGTGCCAATACTTTTGCCAGGTGTCTCCGAACATCTTCCCTAGAATATTTTCCCTTTTAACTTGGAGATAAAGCAACCTTTTAACTTCGAAACTTTTCGAACCTATTCAAACTTTTCAGTGCAACCATTAATTCTACCTGAAAGTGTAACATGTCCTCATGGAAATATTTGACATGAAATTAATTTTCTCAAGGAGCAATTTTCAAAGAAAATTTTTTCAAGGAAAGCCTGGCATCTTTAGTAGAGTCCACATCGTACTTTCCCCTTTTTTTTTCTAATAAAGCAATAAAATACTGGTAAACAAAACTTGTAAATACTTAGACATTGGTACCTCTTGATCACATCATTGGAAATAGACCTTCAGGTGAAGATCATTAACTAGAATTGATATATCCCAACCATCCATATCTTGAATATGATACGCATTCATAGAATTCACTACAAAAACCTGAAATGGACCTTCCCAAATTGCATCAAACTTGTGGTGCTGCATTGGCTTGGTTTTGTTCTTGTTCCATTTGAGGACTATATCTCCCACCTTGAACTTGCATTCTTGCCAAACCACTTTTGTTTCATCTTTGCATGTTCTGTGAAGGGCTCATATGTCTTTTCTCTCTCCTCCTCTAGTTACAACAATTGAGTCAATATCGCACTCATAGGATTGAATTCATCATCTTATTATTGGAACAATTGTAACATCTAGAGAACAAGAAGCTCTATGTGAGTGGGTAAAACTACCTCTTTCCCATATAACAAAGAGTAAGTAGCGGCTTTAATGGACTTCTTTACTAATATCCGATCTGCCCATAGAGCCTAATTTAACAATAGGTGTCAGCTTCTTTTATTGTTTTCCAGTGTCCTTTTTAAGATCCATAGCAAGTTTTTGTTTATGGATTTGGCCAAGCCATTTTCTTGTGGGTAATAATTGGAGGATATCTTGATATAAATCCCATACCTTCTTGCAAATTTAGTGATCTTGACCCCAATAAATGAAGTCTCATTTTCTGTTACGATAGCATCTAGAACACCGAAACGGGTGATCAGCCCCTCAAGGAAGGAGATAATTGTAGCATGATCTACCTTTTCATTCAGAATAACCTCCATCCACCTGGTATAATAATCATACAACATCAAGATATATTTATGCTCAATAGAATAATGAGGATCTATAACTCCAATGAAGTCCAATCCCCACTATTAAAATGGCACTTCCACCTGAATCGGGTGTAGGGGTAGAGATGCTTTATTAGTCCTACCAACATACTACTAATAGTTCTCACAATATTGGCTCACCTTGTGTGCATTCATGAATAGAGTAGGCCAAAAATACCCAACTCAAATAATGTTCAAGGCCATAGGCCTTCCTACATAATGTCCGTCAGATAAGCCAGAGTGGAACTCCTTTAAGATATTTTGCTTCTCTAACTCCTTCACACATATGAGGAGTACTCTATCTATATTCTTATGGAACATCCCGCTTGGCAACAGGACATACCTAAGCACATACAGTCTAAATATTTGATGTTGTGAAGCATCAAGATGTGATGAATATTTCCTAGATGTAAAGAATTCAACAAGGTCCTATGTCCAGTCACGATCATTAGTAGCTCAATTTGCACAAATGCTTTTGCTGAGTACCTCATATTGTATTGAAGTCAGTGATCCAGAAGTAGCACTTTTGGCTAGTTCTTTGCAAAGAGTTCATCCATGAACCAACTTAGTCGACCGAATCTCCATATCGTATTCTTGGATTTTTGAGACCCAACCTACTCTTTTGTCACCTAATTCTCCTTGAAGAATGAAATTACTAACATCTGGATGTATGACGTAGACAATTCTCTTACTCTGTGAAATGAAGTGTCATAATTTCTTCAAGAATTTCATAACTGAATACACTTATTTTTCAATTAAATTATACTTTTCTTTGTGTGGAAAAGTCACTTGGCTCAAGAAGACAATCAACTTTTCATCTCTATCCTCTTGCTTCTGTGTGAGAACGGTGGCGTAACTCTCCTGCTCGCCTACTGCATAAAGGATAAATTCCTTTGAATAATCTAGATTAATTAATATTGGTGCTTGCGTAATTTTATTTTTGATCTCTTGAAAGGTTTGTCTCCTCACTTCCATCCATTTGAATTCTGCATTCTTATTTAGAAGCTCCGTCATTGGCTTCACCACCTAAGCAAATTCAGTAATAAACTTTCAAATGAAATTGATCTAGCCAAAAAATAACTGTATATCCTTCTTGTTAACTGGCAGTGGTAATTTCAAGAGCACCTCGGCTCTTGTAGGATCAATCACCAGCCCTTCTTGTGAAATCACATGTCCCAAAAGTTTCCTTTCTTTTATGATAAAAATGGATTTCTTTAGGTTAATGGAAATTCCAAATTCTCGACATTTCTTGAATACTTGCCTCAAATAAGAAACGTGCTCTTCCCTACAATGTGATAAAAGAGTCATGTCGTCAAGGTAAATAACAATAACTCTATTTAACAACTCACCAAAAGTAACGTCCATAGCTCTCTAAAATGTGGCACCAACATTGGAAAGATCGAAAGGTATTCTTTGATAAGCAAAAGTGCCCCACTCTATGGTAAACGTTGTCTTGTGTTGGTCTTCGTCCTTCACCTAGATCTGGTTATAACCAGATAAACCATCCAACAATGAAAACATCTACACTCCAGCAACCACATGAAGAATTTTATCAATCTGTAGTAGGGGGTAGTGATCTTTTAATGCCATCTGGTTCAGGTTTTGAAAGTCCACGCATAAGAGAATATTACCATTCTTCTTTTGAACTGGCACCAAATTTGCCACCCATTTTGAGTGCTTGATCAGATAAATTAATTTTTCCTCCAACATTCTTAACAGCTCTACCTTCATGAGGACCTCAATTTTAGGATTGACAGGTCATTTTTTCTGCTGAAAAGGCTTGATCCCCTCCTGCAGTTCAATAGTATGTTGGATTACATTTTTATCATATCCTTTTAAATCATGATAGCTCCATGCAATAATGTCGAGGAACTCATAACACAAATTTTTGATATCTTCAAGCTCTTTCAACGTACAATCTGTACCAACTTTGATAATATTCTTAGACTTCAACTGCATTTCCTTGTATTCCTTTGCATCAACTTTGATCTCATGTTTCTCTGCCTGGTCATTTTGATCAAACAGACTCTCAAGTAAAATCAGTCCCATAGGAATATGATTTTTCTTCATCTGAATCATCCCCTCCATTTCCTCTTCATCCAATGTTTTGTCATCTGCACTTGCAGCTTCCTTAATCAAAAAATTAATTATTTTTTCATCATTGTCGAACACTTGCCAACAAAGGTTTTTATCAGGGACCGAGGGTGTAACGACCCAAATTCCCAACCATGGGATGAGGGATGTCACTATAATTTTTTTTTAAATTAATTAACAATTACAAAGTTAATCTACTTTAGAACAAGCAAAGAATAATATGAACTAAAACATCCATTCAAATAAACATAAGAATCCATCAACAAGACACATTAAAGCAAATACAAGGAGAGAACCAATATCCATAACACATTCATATACCCTAGGGAAAACCCTTATGGGAAAACCCAACCTTAAATATGTTCCATTTTATTGCATAAATTTGGTCTTTTACAAATACAAGGACCAATAGTCCTTTGCTCCCAAAGTATCCAATACAATGCATAGAACACATAGTTCATACGACTTAACCGTGGGTAGTTCAATTAATCCACATAGTACATTGATTAACTAAAGTTTCCACACTTTAATTAATCCAATAATCCATTTTCCATTTCTCCTTTACTAAATTACCTAAAGTCCCATACCTTTAGATAATTTAATAATCCATTTTCCATTTCTCCTTTACTAAATTACCTAAAGTCCCATACCTTTAGATAATTTAATAATCCAATTTTCATTTCTCCTTTACTAAATTAACTAAAGTCCCATACCTTTAGTTAATCTAATAGTCATATTGCTAGATGATAAACCATTATAACATCAATACTTCCTAGATGTTAAACCATTATAACATCTCAATACTTTTTAGATGCTAAACCATTATAACATCATTTCAACATAAACCATGCTACTTGCAATTTAACATAATCCATTAGTATTCAATGTATCCATGTTATTCACCTAACAACATGATCCATCATTAAATACTAACTATGCTATCTACCTCATAACATAATCCATTTAATTGCAAACTATGTTATTCACTTAACAACATAATCTGACTAATGAAATCTATATCTCTTTCAACATAAATTTGACTACTCTTAAACTATATATCTTCCAATATAATTTAACCATTAACTACATTCTATGTTAAACCATTATAACATAATCATAGTTTCCTCTTTATTACAATCTATGTTAACACTATAACATAATCATAATTCCTCTAATTACAATCTATGTTATCACTATAACATAATCATAATTCCTCTAATTACAATCTATGTTATCACTATAACATAATCATAATTCCTCTAATTACAATCTATGTTATCACTATAACATAATCATAATTCCTCTAATTACAATCTATGTTATCACCTTTAACATAATCATTATGTTTAACTCCCTTTAAATCATAGCATAAAGCTTTCAACATTAATCTATGTTTAACTCCCTTTAAATCATAGCATAAAGCTTTCAACATCAATCTATGTTTAACTCCCTTTAAATCATAGCATAAAGCTTTCAACATTAATCTATGTTTAACTCCCTTTAAATCATAGCATAAAGCTTTCAAAATTAATCTATGTTTAACTCCCTTTAAATCATAACCAATGCTATTCCCTCTAGCATAATATTTAAAACATAAATATTCCAATGCTATTTCATCTAGCATAATATTTAAAACATAAATATTCCTTTTAAGCTTAACCAATGTTATTCCCTCTAGCATAAATATTCCTTTTAAACTTAACCAATGCTATTCCCTATAGCATAAGTATTCCTTTTAAGCTTAACCAATGCTATTCCCTGTAGCTACACTAAAGAGAATCAACTACATAATATAACTGATACAAAAACAAAGGAAAAGTACCTTCACTAAACCAATAAACAATTATCTCATTAAATATTACATGATAAATCCTTCTTACTCTTAATAATATCACCTTATTTGCATTGGGGATATCTCCCCACACTTCTAGTCTATTTGATCATAAGTAAATCAACGTAAGATACAATTACCTATTCTTTTTTTTCCATGGAAATCCTTGCTTCTCCTTGCTTTCCATTGGTTCTTTGAGGGTAGTAGGGGATCAGGATACTCATGGTTCAAGATAGGCATACCTTTAAATGCATCTATTCATTTACTTTGCCAAATTGCAACTATACAAAAATTCAATTAAGTTTCTAACCATCTAATGCATAATGGATATCATAAAATAACCCTTACTTTTATTTTTACCTCTCAAGTTCCCTTAGAGAGTCATCCAACATGTACCACTTAGATCAAGGTCTAACTTAAACCAAATTCATTCATGTCTTAAAGCATTAAATTCCCATACCCTTAACCTTTAAAACAATCCCTTTCTTTTCATTCCCTAAATCAAAGCCCCATAACTTCAATTCAAAGAATAAATCTACATCCTTTTTAATTCACCATTTACAATCAATCAATTACCTTTTTAAAGCATTAAAGTCCCATACCTTTAACCTTTAAAACAAACATTCATTCATTCCCTAAATTGAAGCCCCATAACTTCAATTCACGAATAAATCCACATCTCTTTAATTTAAAACTCCTAAGATAATCAACCTTAATCAAAGGGGTTCTCTCTTTAAATAAAAAAAGCTTCAATACATTTCATAAAAATCAAAGGTTCCTTTTAATTCAAAACCTTAAATAAATCTCATATAAATCAAAGGATATTTTTAATTAAAAACCTTAAATAAATCTCATATAAATATCAAAGGTTCCTTTTAATTAAAAACCTTAAATAAATCTCATATAAATAAAAGGTTTCTTTTAATTAAAAACCTTAAATAAATCTCATATAAATCAAAGGTTCCTTTTAATTAAAACCTTAAATAAATCTCATATAAATCAAAGGTTCCTTTTAATTAAAAACCTTAAATAAATCTCATATAAATCAAAGGTTCCTTTTAATTAAAAACCTTAAATAAATCTCATATAAATCAAAGGTTCCTTTTAATTAAAAGCCTTCATTATATTTTATATGAAACTAAGGTTTCTTTCTAATTAAAACCTTTATTATATTTTATATGAAACTAAGGTTTCTTTCTAATTAAAACCTTCATTATATTTCTCATAGAACAAGGTTTCTTTTTTTTTTAATTAGAACAAGTTACACAACACCTTACCTAATACAGGGTTTACAACTAGAGGTCAACGCCTTCCAAGGTGGATGTTGAGCAACCATGACCAAACCTGGCATCTAAGCAAACTAGACTAGGCAACCCTCACATCTCTCCCTTCAGCATGGTGTGGCCTTTGAACATGCACAAAACTCCCTGCTAACACCCACTGGTTTCCTCTAAATTCTATGCTCACTGAAATGCTCACTAGAACTCTCACTAAAGTGCTCACTGTATTCGTAGTGCATAGCGCTTACAAACATGAGATGGTCTCTTCCTTAAACCTAGCGCACAATGCTCAACACAGCCTATGGTGATTTCACACACACAATGCTCACCCGATATATGGTGGTTTCTTTCTTAAACTACACACATAAGGTGGTTTCAGTTAAAACACAACACTCCCACAAGGTGGTTTCATAACACACACAAGGTGGTTCCAGTTAAAACACAGCGCTCCCACAAGGTGGTTTCATAACACACACAAGATGGTTCCATTTGAAACACAGTGCTCCCATAAGGTGGTTTCATAACACACACACAAGGTGGTTCCAGTTAAACACAGTGCTCCCATAAGGTGATTCCATAACACACACACAAGGTGGTTCCATAACACACACACAAGATGGTTCCAGTTAAAACATGGTGCTTCCACAAGGTGGTTCCATAACACACACACAAGGTGGTTCGAGTTGAAAAACAACACTCCCACAAGGTGGTTCGAGTTGAAAAACAACACTCCCACAAGGTGGTTTTATAACACACACACAAGGTGGTTCTAGTTAAAACACAACACTCCCACAAGGTGGTTCCATAACATACACACAAGGTGGTTCTAGTTAAAACACAACGCTCCCACAAGGTGGTTCCATAACACACACACAAGGTGGTTCCAGTTGAAACATAGTGCTTCCACAAGGTGGTTCCAGTTGAAACATAGTGCTCCCACAAGGTGGTTTTATAACACACACAAGCTGGTTCTAGTTGAAACACAGTGCTCCCACAAGGTGGTTTTATAACACACACAAGGTGGTTCCAGTTAAAAACAGTGCTCATACACAACATATAGTGGTTTATTTCAACTACACAGTGCTTATATATAGCATATGGTGGTTTATTTCAACTACACAACACTTATATACAACATATAGTGGTTTCTTTCAACTACACAATGCTTATATGCAGCATATAGTGGTTTATTTCAACTACACAACACTTATATGCAGCAAACCAATGCAAATTAAAATCGGGTTCCAAATTTAAAGCAACCCAACCTTAACTCCTGTAGATATTGGAAATATGGTGACGTCTTGTTGCCTCTCCTCTTAGCTTCTGGTGCATTATTTTGTTATCCTCGTCTCTCATTTGTGTCTATGTCTGAGTTTGCTCTGCGTCCCCCCGTATGTTCTCCTCTCCCTTCTTCCTTCGGCTAGGGTTTACATCTGCCTCCCTTTTTCTACCGAAAGGAGCGCCCTCTCCGCCCCCTTTGAGGTGTGCCTTCCACCGTCTTCTTCCAACCAAACAACCACCCTTTGCAGACAACTGCCCCTCCTTTCTGACAAAGGCCCATGCCTTCATTCAAAACCTGTTGCCCTCTATAAGTCAACAAATATATGCAAATATATTTTAGTATAATAATATATATATTATTTATAACTTTTGATAAATAATCTATCATATCTTTTATTTATAATATCTTTTATTATAAATAATTTATTGTTATAAATAATCATTTATTTATAACAATATTTTATAGATATATATTATTTATAACCTTTTATAATCTATTATATCTTTTATTTATAATATCTTCTATTATGAATAATCTATGGTTATAAATAATCATTTATTTATAACCATATTTTATTATAATAATATAGATATATATTATTTATAACCTTTTATAAATAATCTATTATATATTTTATTTATAATATCTTATATTATAAATAATCTATGGTTATAAATAATCATTTATTTATAACCATCTTTTATTATAATAATATAGATATATATTATTTATAACCTTTTATAAATAATCTATCATATCTTTTATTTTCCTATTATACTTATCTAATAGATTATATTATAAGTAAACCATTTTAATTATAATAACCTATATCCTTATTATTATATATATATAATAGCATATATTATAATTAAACCTTGTTAATTATAATATCTTATCCTACTATTATACATATATAATACTCTTTAGGGTTGATTCTATACATTGCAACTGCCTTCTTGCAATCAAACTTCACACAAGCTGACTTCCAACAATCCATCGTTCCTTTGTCCTAAGACCCACGAGGGAGGGTCATGACAGAGGGTCTATAAATTACCCTCACAATCTTGGGTTTCCTGACTACTTGCTCCACGGGAGATAAATTAGCACCAAGGGAAGCTAATATATTTGTATGTTTTTTTGCTCCCACAAAATCGCTTGAATGTTTAATGTTGTAAAGGACTCAAACAAATCCCACACCTTGTTACGGTAGGCCTTCAAGTAGTGTTGTTTAGATACATTTATTTATAGTCTGGTTGATGATGATCTCGAAATATCCAAATATTTGTAGCTATTTTATGCCCAACTTCTCTACTTTATTCAATCCAAGGCATAATGCTTCATATTCGACAACGTTATTCATGTAGCTCCATGTTAATCAAAATGAATAGGTTTTATGCAACCCTATAAGAGAAACAAGAATAATACCAGCCCTTACACCTTACACCATCAAAATACAACTTCCATAGCTGATCAGAGATGGGGTTTGGGGAATCAAAGACTTCTTCAGTATCCTCAATTTTAGTTATGGTATAACAACCGATATCAGTTTTGACCATCGCATTGAAATCCATCAATGAGAACTCATCCTCTAGGTGGAGCTCACCAAGAGCTTCTTCCATCAAGTCCACTTCTTGTAATTCCTCCATCATCATATTGATTGCACCAATGGGCTTTTCTTCCTCTTCCAATTTTTCTATATGAAAAGTGGATGGCTTTTCATTATAGATGTGGATTCTTCTTCCCTTGAATGGTATCTCCAAATGTGAATAATCTAAGGAAAGGTATCCTCCTAGTTTTGTTGTGAAATCCCTCAAAAGATACATGCTAAATGTTCTAAGTCAACCACCACTACCTCTTGGATGACAATGATTTACGGTATGCTATGTAGAACGATAGGAATATCCTTGATTACTCCCACCATTTTTACTAGGGTCCCATCCAACTATAATAGCCCTGTACTACTTATTGTGTACTCCATTCCCATTACTTCACATACTACCTTCGGCATGACAATAGCAGCATCGAAGTCAATCATACAATTATGCATGACCTACCCTTCCATTTTGAGAGACAAATAGAATGGAGGTGGTATATTCTTACTGATGGTAGAGGTTGGCAGTGTCTATGCTAACACTATTTCGGAATGATTTTTCTTTTGATCTTTTGTAGATTTGAGAGATTCCTACAACAAGTCAACTTGCCCAGGTAACTATAATGCATCATATAAACTTACTTTTGCAGGGATATTTTATATTTCCTCAATAATATTATAGTTAGAAGTACCAGAAACCTCTTTTTTTGATATTGTTGAGCCACTTCTACCCTCTGTCGCTTAGTCAATGATGGGTATTTGAGGAACTTTTTGCCTTGTTCTTTTACCTCCATTTGCACTTGAGCAGCTGTAGGCTATGAATTTGACACCTTTATCTACAACTTATCTTGAGCTTGCTTGGGTAATTGATCCTTCAATAAGATAGAATATTGCTGCTTCGTTGTTGGACCAGACATTTTGCTTTTTGCTGTACTTTTTCATTTTGCACCTTTTGTTCAGCAAGAACTTTTAGAGGCTCCATTTCTGCTGGATCAATAGTTATCGGATTCTTTCTAGCCATCATAAGGACTAAAACCTACTCTAAGGAAGGGACCATAAGATTATGATAAGCTTTTATTATCATATTGACTTGTCTGCCAGTAACACTTTCTACTAATGTCTGTACATAGTTCAAATAAACCATGCACGTGTCTTCACCATGGGGATCATTGCAGGTGGAACACTAGTATGCTCTCTTTGATGTACTAGTTTCTTCATTTTCCAACACAATTGTGTTCCTCTTAGGGCCCTTGCTAGTGGTTGGTTACTCCCTCGTAATTAGCAGTGTTTGAAACCTCCTTGACCAAAAATTAGCTTCATCTTGCTTCTTATTAACTGTCGTGATTTCATTTGAAATCATCCTTATGGTCGAATTAACAGATTGTATTTCTTGTAATAACTTCATGTAAGGATTAGAATTTGAGGGCGTGGGATGTGCAGGCAAAGGCAAAGGCATTGGTGGCATAGGCAATTCTGGGAATGAAATTGATGCGGGTAACTGTGGAACAATAGGTACGAGTAATTATGGAATAGTTGGAGCGAAGAGTTGTGAAACTAGGATTGGAGCAATTTGAGGTGAACTTGAACTCCATGAGGGAACAGGATACATGGAAGGCATAGGCTATGAAAATGCACCAGAATACAAATGTTGTGGAAGATAAGGAATAATGGGTATGGTTACCTTTGGAGACAACTTACCTATGTCAATCAAATCTATCTCGGCTTTTACGCTTGCGTATATAATTTTGGAAATGTGTTGACATTGGCTTGTCGAACTACCATACCAATGTCAGATTTGAAAGCTCTAAGGTAGTTAAATGCAACTTGTTCATGTGTGGGTCGAAGACCATTAGGAACTCTTTGCCAGCTTTGGGAAAACCTGACATTGAAGTTCACTATCTCCTCATGCAGATGTCTTTGAATAGTTGTAAATTGGTGCAATAAGGAAAATGGTTCAGTTTGCTCATGAAAATTCTTGATTAGCAATTCTACCAACTGATCCCATGTTGTAATAGTGGCGAGTGGTAAATATTGATACCAATACAACTTCTCTTTAAGTGAAAACACCAATATTACCATAATATATTTGTCTGTGATGCCATGGATTATTGCAAAAGAAGCCACATCTTGAATATGATCATAAGCAGTACCAGTGCCATCATAGGTAGGAAAAGCCTTCAAAGCTACTTGAGGAACTAGATTTTATGCTTGTAAATTCAAATATCCTTAGCTATTCCATATTAGGAACTACCTTGGTGGTTGTGGTTGTTGTGGGGGTGGATTTTGAGCCATGTGAACTGGTGTGTGAGGTTGAGGAGGTGGGAAGCTAGTAGCAATAATAGCTGGACTTTAAGGAACAAAAAATACACAAAAGATTTATGAGTAGGTTGTGGTTGATGTATGAGGCGGAGTGATTAATCTGGGGTATTATCCTAATTTTTGGGTGTCGAGTTCAAAAAAATCAAGAGGATTTTTGAGAGTTTTGGCCTTTTATCTTGTAATCATGAAGTACAAATTTCATTGCCTTTACATTCAAAGGCTTCTAGGTATAGCTGAGTCGCCAGATGTTTTAACCATACAACATAAAGGTGAACATAAAACCTTAATACTATTGAAAGTGGAACTTTTGAAGATCCCACCAGGCATACCAAAAACTATTGGTCAAATATCTACCTAAAATACAAACATACATTTGTGCACCCTAGACACAACCAACATTGAAAATCCAAAGGAAATAAATGTCTTTTGTGCCAATATCCATAGAGGGTTGGATCCCTTACTAATCCTACATCGGTTTAAGACTATATTTGTAGGAAATAAATTGGAAATAATGAAAATAAATAGGAAATATAGCCACAAGCCAAAGATGTAGGATTAGGGACAGACTAATAACAGGAATTCCAACCAAGCGTAGCAGTAACATAAAATAGAGGGAAGGTGAAAAATTAACTTACAGTTCCTTGGAGACAACTTCCACAATTGCATTCTAGTACTCACACTTACACCAGCAATGCCCAAATCTAGGTGCAAAATTTGAACTTAACAGTAGATAACAAACATGAATATAAAGAGAAATGCTTAGAATATAAAGAAATCACACATAGAAATTGCTTGTAAAATTAGAAGCCGAATCTCTTCTATTTACGCAAAAAACTTGAATAGTTTTTTTGTAGAGTGTCTATCCTCCTTAATTACATTGAAATGATTAGTATTTATAGAGGATTTTGCCTCTTTCATTAAATGCATAATACAACAAAATGTTTTCAAATCAGGAACCTCCAAGAAGAAATTCCTCCTTAAATTTATTGAAAATATCCTTCCGTAGACAATGATCCAGTTTATAAGGAAAAATTCCCAAGAAATCAGCACATTTGGGCATCGATGCATGGAAAACTATAGAGATGGTCGATGACTTGGTACATTCGTTGTGCCTTGGAAAATTACCCCTATTTCGAATGTCTTGGAATTCATGAAAATCACTCCATGATTTTAATGTTGTAGCTTTTTTTATCTTGATGTAGACACTAAAATTTGATAAATCCGATTAAGCACCCACAAACAAGGATCAAATTGACATCATATGGCCCCTTGGGCAGCCCTCAAGAGGCTCACAATGGTTCTAGCCACTCCAAAAAGGGTTTTGGAGGATACCAGCCCAATTTTGGGAGGTTTTGGCCCAAAATTCATCACCGTCCCACCTTGGGACAATGGTATATTCCCATCATCCCACCCTAGGACGATGGTGAGCCCTCCTCCCAAGGTGGGACGGTGGTGAATTTTGACCCAGAAAAAGTCAAATTTTGGCCAAATGGCACCTAGAAATTGCCATTTGACCACCCAAACAAAGCATACAAGGTAGAAGATAGGTAATCCTTATGAATTCCATCTTGACGAAGGCCAAATTGGGAGATTCTCTTCCACACCCTGTGCATGCCTCCCATTTGACAAGTGACACCTCCTGCCATACATGCCCTTGCATGCCTTTTTGCACATGAGCCCCTTTGGGCTATAAAATGGATTCAATATCCACATAAAAATATATATATGAGTTCTAGTATATGCAATGGATTTCTGCCAAGATTTCCCCTCACCTTATTGCACCTTCTTGCCCTCATAATCTCCCTTTTGCCAAGGAGGTTACCGGGTGACTTCAAGAAGGTAATCCGAGCATAACTTTTCCATATGGGTGAATTTCTTCATAAAATTCAATTACAACACACATTAGGTTGTTTAGGAACATATTCTAGTGGTTTGGTAATAAAAAGTGGTAATTTTTGGTGGGTATCCCCTCCTAGGATTCCCCCCAAATAGTTGCAGTCACCATCGCCCCCCCGAGACGAGGGTAAATTCTTAAACAATTTCATTATTTTTTTTTAATTTTTAATTTTCTATATTGTCTCATGATGCTACAGTTAAAATTCTTAAACAATTTCATTATTTTTTTTAATTTATAATTTTCTATATTTTCTCATGATGCTACAGTTCAAATTTCAAGTGATTTTGAATTAAAATGAAAGAGTTATAGCATTTTTAAGTTTCTGCAGGCTCGTAGGGCCCATTCGGGCACCCCAATTTTATGCAGGTGTATCCGGGCTCCAATTTTAAAATATTATCATATGGGTTGTCTTATAATATCAATTTATACATACTGACCAAATTTCATGAGTTTTGGATAAGTGCATGTTCGATATTTTGTTGTCTTCTTTTTCGTAGGTTGCAGGCGGGCGGTGCAAACTCGAGGGGTCTACGGATACAATTTCTGATATTTTTTGTGTGATATCCTCCCAAAATATCCTCTTTAAGATATCTGAAAATTTTCAAATCATTTAGATATCATTTTATGCATTTTTAATTTATATGCCATTTTGCCCCTGTGGGGATTGCATGTTTTCACCATACACCCTTGCTATTTGACCCTTTTTTGCTTCTTTGTGTGCATGTGCAGGTACTCATAATGCTTTGGGAAGAAATATCAGACATTATAGAACCTAGATACAAGCAGCAATGGCATTGGCTTGCCCACCTCGATTGTGGGTACGCGAAGAAACATTGGGTGTGCACCTAGATTCCGTGAAAGACTTGGTCTTTGGGCACAAAATATTGTAAAAATTGTATCAAATTTTGAGCCCTCATGGGGTACTTATGTGTAACCTTGGATCTGATCCAAAAAATTACTGAGAAGAGACTTGCTTTGATTCATTTCCTTTTTTTTGGTGTTATTTCCTTTTCACATGCATGCTTCCTTTCTGATGCTCATTGAGCGAGATGGGGTAGATACGCATATTTTTTCATATAATTTTTTGCACAATTTTTCCCTACTTCAATGGTGATCATGGTGGGACCCTTGTCCCTTTTGATTTGGGTAAAAATTTGATTTCTTTCTTGCATTTTTGCCCTTTTTGTGTTGTAGGTGCTCCCCTCCCCACCCTGGAACGGTGGCAGAGGCTTTATCTGGCACACCCTAGGATGGTGGATTCACCTTCCCACCCTGGGATGGTGGTGGAGCTTCTACTCACCCCACCCTAGAGCATTGGTGAAACAGAGAGATTTCTGCCCAAAAATTCAGAATTTGGAGGCTTCAAAATGGACAAGGTAAGTGCCTAAACCCTCTGATTTTCTGCTGCATTTATAGAGACTACAAAATTTGGTTTTTCTCACATTAGTTTGTTTGCATAGAAAGGTTAAATGTCACTTTTTACTTTTCTTATCACATAAAGTAGCAAAAAGAAGGAGAAAAATAAAAAATAACTTGTAGTAGCAATGCATCTGTTTGGTTTGATTGCTTGTGGCTTACCCATTGGGTAAGTTAGCATGTAGGATTTGCATTCATAAAGTCAATTTTTAGGTTCTTTATCCTAATTTTCTGAAAGTAAAATGCACTTATTTGCATGCATTTAGTGAATGGTCATTGATTGCTTATTTGCTTACTTTCTTGGATAATAATGAACCACACACACCACGATTCATATAAACGCTAGTGAGGTGGACTTAATTACCATCGACTAGTAGAGTGCAAGTGATGGTGGGTTTCATCTCCATACATTTGGCTCAAATCCCATGAACTTGATCCATCTTGCCAAGGCCAGTTCCAAGATCCATCATAGCCCATGGGTTATAGCATGCATCACCCTTCGGGGAGGTGTATCGCAGACTGTGGGTGAACTGGGTGAGGAACTGGTAGGACCTGTGCTCCCTGGCCATGTGTGGACCTCATCACCACACATTATAGGTGGGATAATGAAACCTAGAGTTCATAACCAGGTTTTTGAGCTACGAGTATACAGATGAAATCCAATTAAACATGATATTACAATCCAACAATATTTTAAACATGTGACACGAGGTCATTCTTTACAAAACAACACATTTGAAACATACAGAATAGTCTAGGGATTCACACTTAAAACTTAAAAGAGATAATCATCTGTCTTATTGAGTTTTTCTTTCTTGTATACTATTTCCTTAAGAATTTTTAAAGAAGATAATCACTTGGGGTACTAATAGAGGAGCGCAATGGTGCGCACCTGCAGCCAAGCCCAATCATGGGCAGAAGCTATGGAGAGTGGATTAGGAGACACGAATCATCTCCGATATAGCCCTAGGGACTTGGTTATACCTCCCTCGTGAGCTTCCACTCCACCTAGCCCCAAGACAGTAGGTCATGAGCCTCATCTCTGAAGGGATCCTCTCTAGGACACCGCGAGGGATGATGAGCATTACTTGGGAGAGTGTTCCTGGTATGTAGATATTTCATAGGCCTTCATTGGTGAAAGGCAAATTTGAACTGAGGTGCTAATGGATAGAGCGATGCCATGCATCCGTGTACCTATCAAGGCTGACACACCTAAGCAAAGGTAGGAGTATGACTTCACACACTGGCCAGAGCAAGTCGACATGACTCTACCTCCGCGTCGCCTTGATAGGATACAGCAGCTCTTGCAGCTCGATGGAAATGACACCCGTCGATCTGGGCGAGCCAACTCAGCCCTACCTTTCCTCGTCCAAGAGGGAAGACATGAAGAGATCCCATATTTTCCTCAAGAATAATATTCCATGCATGCCCGATGTGCCTCTGCGCTAGCTAAATGTAATGAACACATGTTCCAGCTTGAGCCTCAAGTCAATGCGGTGAACCTCGAGAGAGGCAAGCGCCCTATGGAGAACACATAGTACCTTGGACAAGGTCAACCCTAGGGTGAGACTCCTAGGCCTCCTAGGCCTCACACTATGGATAAAATTAGGTAAGCGGTTGCAAGATATACAAAACCCCAAGCTCAGTTCAAGCAGCTTCGGTGGGATAAAGAGCAACTGGACCGCTTGCACCAGCTTGAGAAAGAAAGAATCGAACAGCAAACCAACGAGCTATTCTAGAAAACTTTGAGAGAGAGGGTCCCTAACCCTAAGACACATAGGCAGGAGGTCCATCTAAGGTAACCCATGCTCATTCGAGAGAGGTCCCTAAGACCTTATCAAATGTTGCTTCCACGACCTCCTAGGCCAGATCGGGAGATGCCTCCTAATCCAAACATAGGGCGCCCATCGTGTGTAGATACCCCCATCTATAGACCGACTTGAGAGATGCCTTACAGGGCTTAAATTGAGCATGAGCAAGAAGTATAATATGTTGAGATGCCTTACCGAGGCAGGGAGGGCGACTTACCACCACCTTGCCCTAGGTTGGAGGAGCCTAGACCTCCATTGCAAGATGTGAATAAAGATGAGGAGATCAAGTCCTCAGGTCCTTACAAAGTATTGTTAGAACGCTTGGAGTCAGTAGAGAACAAGACCTCTATGTCGGGATCTCAAAATCTCACTATGCATCAATTTTTTAGTCAACCTATCCATTCGTCAGTACCTACGCCTCCCTATCCAAAGCAATTTAAGTTGCCTCAGTTAGCTACCTTTAAGGGAGAATAGGATGCACAAGAACATTCCACTAGGTTCTTAGGCCAATGCTTTGGCATTCATGATGATGATGCTTTGCTTTTGAGTACATTTGTGACTACCCTCGTTGGCCCTGCCTTCGAGTGGTTTTACCAACTCCCTAAGCATAGCATCCATAATTTGAACCAACTTGTGGATGAATTCCTAGAGCGCTTTGCCTTCAATACCAAGAGGAAGGCAACGCTGGCCGATGTAGCTGGGTTAAAACAATATGATGATGAGTCAATAACAAATTATGGCAATAGATGGTGAACCTTGCTCACCAAGTTGCATTATCTTCTCCCCATGTCGAAGTTGACTCAAATGTTATCCAAAAGTTTCTTAAATCCAATCTCTTTGTTGCTATAGTTGTAACAATACCCCTCTTGAAGATGCCTTAGCACAGGCTAGGATCATCGAATAAATCAAGATTCAAGAGGGTGAGATTGCGAAGCCTCGCAAAGAGTGGAGCAAGAACACTAAGAACACCCCAACGCAACCTAAGGAAGCAGTAGTAAATCAGGTTGCCATTAGTGTCCCAGGGCCAGCGCCAGTCATGCCACCTCAAAAGCCTAATTATTAGGCCACCCCTAGGAACTATGCCAAGGATAACCAGAATGGTCAGGGGCAAAATCAATAGTTTTGCCCCAAGCGACAATTCACGCCCATTGCAGAGTCTATGGATTTAGTTTTTGATCGCCTCTTGGTGGCTAATGTGATCTATCTACCTGAAAGTCAACCTATTGACCCTAATGCACCTAAGCCCAAAGGATACAGAGAAGACCTATATTGTAAATTTCATAGGCAAAACAGGCATGATGTGCAAATGTGCTAAAAATTCAAACACTTGGTGCAAGACCTGATTGATAAGAATGCCCTCCAGGTTGATAACCCTATCACACTAAACAACCAATAGATGGGGGTCTTTAAGGACCTCTTTCCTACCCACGTGGAGCAAGCCAAACCAGTTCCCCAGGCGAACGAGGTTCACCATGCCCCTCCTAAGCAAGGATATGTTGGCATGGTCAGTATTGTGATAAGAAACAGGTTGTATCCAAGTCCAACTGCACCACCTATGGCTCAGAGTGATGTCCCATCGACATTGCAGCCTATATCGTCTCTTGGACCGAGCCTACCACATAGGCCTGTAGTCACCATTAAGAGCAAGCTCGCTCAGAGCTTAAGAACAACATCTCCCCAACTCTCCATCTATGAGCTCATTCAACAATCACAACCTCATAGAGAATACTTGATGGAGATCCTTAAGGAAATTGAGCTTCAGCCCCAGAAGTCTAACTCCTTCAACAACTTTGTGGGGCATGTGCGACAATGCACAAAACTAGTAATTGTTGACAATTTTGTCACATTGCATAGAGGGATAGAAAAAAATCAAAAAAATTCTCTTTGTAAAGTGTTTTTTTTGTTGCTTCGAAAGTATTTGTAAGTGTTGCAGCAATTTTGGCTTTCAATGCCACCCCCTTGTACATAAAATGAAGAAGAAGAGCTTCACTGCCGAACAAGCCAAAGAAGATAGCCTCGCCAAAAGAAGGAAAAAGTGTCGCGATATCGCGACATGTTGCATTTTCGCGGCTCAGAGCGACAAGAGGGAGCAAGAAAGAAAAAGTGTCGCAATATCATGACATGTTGCATTTTCATGGCCGAAAGCAAGGAGGAGCAAGAACGAAAAAGTGTCGTGATATCGCGACATGTTGCATTTTCATGGCCGAAAGCAAGAAGGAGCAAGAAAAAAAAATGTCACGATATCGCGACATGTTGCATTTTCGCGGCTCAAAGCAAGGAGAAAGAGCAAGAGAGGAAAAGTGTCGCGATATCGCGACATGTTGCATTCTCACGACCAAAAGATGAAAAGTGTCGTGATATCGCGACATGTTGCATTCTCGCGACCAAAATAGGAAAAGTGTCACGATATAGCAACATGTTGCATTCTCGCGACCAAAAGAGGAAAAGCGTCACGATATCGCGACATGTTGCATTCTCGTGACCAAAAGAGGAAAAGAGTCACGATATCGCGACATGTTGCATTATCGCGACCAAAAGAGGAAAAGTGTCGTGATATCATGACATGTTGCATTTTTGTGGCCAAAAGCAACAAAAGAGGACAAAGACATAGAAATGTCGCGATTTCGTGACATGTCATATTTTTGCGATGCAAGAAGAACCAAGCTGAAGACATAGAAATGTCGTGATATCGTGACATGTTGCTTTTTTGTGACTCAAAAGGGGCACGCACTCCAAGCCGAGTATTTTCTTGAGATGATCAAGTGCCTCATAAATGCATTTTTACTTGCCCGATAAGCTCGCTACTCATTTTTGGCAATTGGAAGCGAAGTATCAGTCTCTAAAGGAGAGCTCGACAAGCATGGCATCCACTCGAACATTGCACCTAGAAACCAAGGACGCTCATAAGGCTCATCAATGCATGTTTCCACGATTGACTCGATCACAATTGCCAGTTCTGGTAATGGATTTGAAAGCTCAGTCATGAGGGCCACGAGGAGCCGACTTCTCAGATCTCAAGAGTATACTTCACCATTCTATGTAATAATGACTCAGAGGGTCGGGTCCTCTATAAAAACCCAGGCATTGTAATGTAGAAATGGGGGGGAACTTTCTGCTAGAAAATTGTTGTAACTTGATGTCCTACGATTAATACCAAAGAGCTTTGGGCTCAATTTCTTTCTTTTATGTTGCCTTATGTGTTTATTTCTTTTGTCTTTCTTCATTTGCATACTGTAACTCTGAATCCTAAATTCGGTGTGTGATTGGGGACTGTACCCTAAAAATTTTCCAAAGAATACATAGGAAAGGAAAAATGCTATATTGGTTTTATTTTATGTTGCCTAGTGGGTTGTGGTTTCTGTTATATTTGCTTATCCTAATATTTGTTACTCTGAACCCTGAATTTTGATGAAAGGGAGAAGGAGAATCCTGGAGCTCTCCCATAGGATACATAGGAAGGTTAATGTGGTGTTTCTTTCGTTTATTCTTGGTGTTCTTTGCTACTATTCAAGTTGTTAGTTAGTGATCGTGCTTCCTGTTCTCTCCCATTTTAAATCATTGATCTCTCTTCCCTTACCCCTTTTTATTTCTTCCTCTAACCCTAACTCTTTTTATATCTTTCCTGCACCCTTACTCTATTTATCTCTTTCCTGCATCCCTTATCTCAAAAAACCAAAGTATTTTAGCATAGGAGTCGGCCTTTCTCCGGATATTGGCATGAGGGGCATCTCTTCCCTTTAGCCTTTCAATGTTGGTCCGGGTCTAGGTTTCATACACTTACCCAAATCCTTTCCTAGGCATATTTGATGACCAATAGTTTTTGGCACACCAGGTGGGACCAAGAATGTTGAAAATTTTGTCACAATTTTGTCCCATGTTTTAATAAAACCCGAGTTTGGTGAATCTCTGGCTTGCCTCCATTTGGAAAAATCACCTGGTGACTCTGACTGAGTTGAAGATCTAGATTTCTTGATCGTAGGCACCTTTTAAAGCTAAAATAAGACACCCGGAGGAATCAAGGTTTGGTGAGCATCCTTGACCTCACAAGTGAAGAAAAGAATGTTCACCTGGTGACTCTGACTTAGTGGTGAGAACCGTGATCTCTGCAGGTCACTGTTATAATGGAGAGGGTATGCTATCCCAGCTGGGATGATCATGGCCCTCTAAATCTCCAAAGTTACCATGAAATTTTTGAAAGCACCTTGAAGACAATTGATGAGGCCTGGAAATGCCTCAATCATAACATGTTTTGTACACTAAAAATTCCTATAAACTCTTATGTTTTATCTGATATGTTAGTTAAGTTGATTTAATATGTTGTATATTAACCATTTTGCATGATCAATGTATTTGAAATATTATATGTTGATTTTACAGATTTTTGCATAGTTTTGTGTTCTTTTTGCTATGATTTGCTACAATGGGATATGCTTAGAATAATAGCAACATTTCACTAATCATATTTTGATTTGTTTCAAGCATTTACTTCACCTAAATCTGGCAACAGAGCAAGCAAACTGTTGTTGTGCGACAAAAAACTGGTCTTTCCCATGTAAATTCCAGCCAGCTGTCCATAAATAGCAAGGCATGGAATTCACATGAGAAAAGGGATGAAGACCATTAGAATTTGATCTTAGGAGATAACCCACCTAAGATATGCAGAAGAAATCAATGGAAAAGCATACATTTGTTCATTCCAAAGTATCTTCGGAATGAACAGATATCTTCGGAATGAAGAAACACAGTATCTTCGGAATGAACAGGATCTTCGGAATGAAGAATGCAGCGTCTTCGGAATGAGCGGATCTTCAGAATGAAGCATGCAGTATCTTCAGAATGAGCGATCTTCGGAATGAGAATGCAGTATCTTCGGAATGAGCGATCTTCGAAATGAAAATTGCACTGTCTTCGAAATGAAGCCACTTATCTTCGGAATGAAGAACAAAATGTGTTTTTGACCTTTTGACCAATTTTTGAAGCCGAAAAAAGGGAAATAAAGGTTGGAAAAAGTAAAGAGAAATATCTTCCATCTGTCTTTGCCGTCATTGCCGACCAAAGCCATCATTAAGGGAAAGATTATGTTTTAGTCCTCTTCTAGGATAAAACCAGAATTTGTTGCAGCATTGTAGGATTAGATATTTTGAGATATTCTTTGTTTGTAATCAGATCATAGGATAGCTATAAATATTGCTCCCGTTCAGGTTGAGCCTAGTAGTAATAGCAGATAGATAGAAAATAGAGTAAGGAAGCTAGCAGAAAATACAGAGTATAACTAGAAATTGACTGTTACAGTCCTGTAACAGTTTTTTAGCAGAATTCTTGTAATCATGTCTTTTGATCAATAAAGTGCACCAGTTCTATTTCAAATTACTTGTAAATGAGTGTGATTAATATTTAGAAAAATAGAGAGACTTACACCTTCTTCTGGACAAAGAGGTGGCCACTTCCAGGACCTAGGAGGAGGACTAACAAAGCGGGTTTTTATTCTGATTTTGCTGCAGCAGAATGAGTCTTAGAACTTGTTATGTCAAATTGCTTGTAAATAGTTGACAATAATTGCAGTATTAGTTTATTTATGCTAAGTTTAATCTTGTGCTTAAAGCTTTTAGTTGCAATCTTACTTTCAAAAAAGTTTCCACTTTATTTTCAGGTTGTTATTTCCAGAATTTACTGTTTTTCAGCAATTTCCTGCATTTTTGTGTTTTGCTGTCAAAATCTGAACAGAAGATTGACAACCTTTTGTTACAGAATTTTGATAGTTTTTATTTCCACATTAGATCTAGACTTTCATTACTGCAAAAGTAATTAGATTTCTTTTCTGCAATTAGGATCAGACTTTCAATTTTGTAACTGTTAATTCTGCAATATAATTCGGTCTCATTCTGCAATTGTAATTAGGACTTCATTTCTGTAGTTAGTGATTAGTTTCCAATTTTGCAACTTATATTAAGATTTAATTCATGCAATTTAGATATAGGAATGTTCCAAAACCCCCACAAAACTGGTTCCACCAATAAAGACTTGTTGCCCTAGATTGACCTAAGTTATAGCTGTTTCACTTCTTCTCCCGCAGATAGCCTTGTACACTGCCCTGAATTGACAAATTCATTGAGAATTAATGATGGTATAACGACTACGCATCATTTTGGTGTCATTTTCGGGGATATAGTGTTGTCAGAAGAAAACAAATAGTCCAATAGATGTAATCAGACTAAACTGTGAACATTCAGGTTAAAATCTGAATATAACAGCAGAGTAAGATAACAACTATTGACTTAATTTATGTCATTTAGGAGTAAACATGAATGAGTAAGTCTAGGGAGACCCCAAAGGATCCCTGGCTTGTCCCATTAAGGAGATATTCACGCCTAAGGGGTGAATCACCTGTGTTTGAACTACCTAAAATATTGAAAGAAAAATCACCAGTCTCACCATCAGTAGAACATTTTGAGAAAGGGAAATCACCAATTGTATCAACAGAATATCTTAAGGAAGAAAATTCATCAGACTCATCAACAGAAAAGTTTGAACCTCTTGAGAGAACAATTTGGAAAGCTTTAACTTCTCCAAGGAAACAAGAAACTATGGCAGAAGGAGGCAATGTAGATGGCCAGCATGGCTATGTTCATAATGCAGGGGATGATCAGGATATACTCCAACCATCCAGAACATTTGAATATCCTATTCATCTGAATCCAACACAAAACTCTCCCATGAAGACCATTTCACCTTCGAGTACTTCCAACCTTCCAAGGTGTTGTATCCGAAGATCCCGACCGACTTTTGTTTGAATTCAAGGTAGTGTGTCGGACCTATGATTATATAAATGACAATCAAAAACTTAAGGTTTTTCCCTCAACTCTCAAGGATTCAGCATTACGCTGGTTCATGAGCTTAGAGCCAAATTCCATAAGAACCTGGGATCAAATGGAGACTGTCTTTTTAGAAAAATATCAGGAATACTACCGTGTAAGGAATAGAAAGGATGATTTATTTAGAATCAAGTAGGAAGATGATGAGACCTTGGAATATTACCTTGATAGGTTCTCCTTTGTTCAAAGGAGATGTGGACTAGTAGAACCAGAATTATGTAAAACCATCTTTTTGAGAGGATTGCAAGATGAATCCAGAGAAGTTCTAGATTTAATGGGAAAAGGGGATGTAACCACTCTCAGTAATGAGAAAATTATGGATCTCTGCAGGAATTACTCTCGCACTAAGCAGAGAAGAAGAAAAAGCCGCACAAATGGTACTGATGTAAAGGACCTGATAGAGGAACTTGCAAATTTCAAAATTGATATCCTAGTGCATCTAAACACTACTTTAGGGGAAATCTCTGCAAAAGCTAAAAACACAGAACCTTTGGCAATTTATTTCCCAAGATGTAGAAGTAAACATGCTTTGCAGGAATGTCATTTGAATAAAACAACCATCTTAGCCATTTGTAGTATCTGTTCAAAAAGGCATTCAACTGATCAATGCCACTGCTACCACAACTCAAAATTGTGTTAGAAAACCAGACTAAGGAACTCAACTATATTGGACCAAAACAAGGGGGGAATTTCTCTCAATATCAAAATCCTCCTCATTTTCCTACAAATTGGGGGCATAATCCTGGTACTATGCCTTGGGGACAATCAGAACCACCCCAACGTCCTTGGAATTATCCTCAATGGACAAATTCCCAAGAATGGCCACAATCAAATTGGAGTAACCCAGCCTGGAATCAGAATCAAAACAACCCCTCATGGAATCAAAATAATCCAGCTTAGAATCAAAATTAGACTAATCCACATTGGGTGCAAAACCAACCACAGTGGAATCAGCAATACCAGTCCTATCCAAGGCAACAAAGGAATCAAAGTCAAACTCAGCATTTGTTGCCTACACCTAATCAAAATTTTCAAGATAAACAACAACAAACACAGCAAGTGAAGCAACCTCAATTGCCAACTCGACCGATCACTAATCCAAACAGTGTAAGACAGACACCTCCTATCTATGTGGCTGAAGCTGAAGAAAATATTGAAATTAATGTTCTTGATTGTAGTGATATTCAACTCCGTTCAGGAAAAGTTGTACCTGAAACAGTTTTAATGGAAACCAAAGATAATGAAGAGCAAGAATCATCAGAACCAGAGAGAATCCAACCAACAAAAGAAACAAAAAAATTGGATCCAACAATAGAAAAAGAGACACAAGCAGAACAATTACCAAGGATAGTTCCATATCCTGAAAGACTTAATGTAATACCAAAAATTTCTAAGTCAGAATTGGTCAAAGAACTCAAAAAGCTGACTATCTCATTACCCTTATTGCAAGCCATTAAGGAAATACCAAAAATTAACAGTACTGTCCAAAACTTGTGCATTAAAAGAGCAGGAAGAAAGAAGAAAGCATTCCCCAAGACTATGCAGGTTGAAGGGAAGATAGCTGATCTCTTATCTAGAAAACTACTACCTCCAAAGTATAGTGATCCAGGAAGCCCAGTTATCACAGTCACCATAGGTTCAGTACCAATATCAAATGTTTTAGTGGATCTAGGAGCTGCAATAAATGTCATGACTAAAGATACAATGGAACAATTACAGCTCAAACATCTCAGCCCCACATTTACATTTTTAGAAATGGCTAATAAGTCAGTTGCAAAACATAAAGGAATCATTGAAGATGTCCCTATAGAAGTTTCTTCTTGGGAATTCCCTGCAAATTTTCTGGTTTTACAGCCAAGAAATTCAGCACATGGATATCCCATTATTTTGGGAAGACCTTGGCTTGCAACTGTAGCAACCTTCATAGACTGCAGATCTGGAAATATGACTATTTCAAATGGTATTGAGATGAAACAAATTTCTTTATATCCTCCTGCAAAACCATCTAGCAAATTTTCAGGTCAGTTATGGTTTTCTGACTCAGATGAGGAACCAGAAGAGGTCATTTCTACACTAGCTACCTTAGTAGTAAGAGAACACACAGAAGACCTCAGTGACACAGAAAACTTAGAAAATGAAACAATCCTGATGAATGTTCTGCATGAACAAGGTTTAGAAGGGGAAGCAACAAATATCCAACAGTTGATAAGTAATGAGGAGAATCAAAAATCTAAAGATGAATCATCAGTGCTATCACAAGGAAACTCTGTTTCACTATCACATGGATGGCACCATCATCTGATTTTTCCTTCTCACTATTCCATACAAGAAATGCTTCCCTCAAGCAGCAATGAAACAGAAACTGCTTCGTTTCTCCCATCTCAGCAATGTCCTCTTGTAGACACCAAAACAGCACCAATCCGATTATGTGACTACAAACACTGATCACATTAACACACACAGCCCCCAGGGTAGCCCCCAAAGGTTAAACAGTGGTTCTAACCACTTACACGACGAGTTTTGCAAGTCAAAAATCAGTTTGGCACCTTTTAGACACTTTATTTCTTATTCGTCCCACCCGGGGACGAGTGCGAATTTGTACTCGTCCTACCCAAGGACGAGTATGGATTTGTACTCGTTTCACCCGGGGACGATTACTAGCGCTCGCTTCGGGTGGGACGAATGCCGGGTTTGACCAAGCAAAAGTCGGACCTCGGCGCATGACAACTCGGAACTACCACTCGGCTTTTCATGCATGACATAGGAGTGCGAGTGAGTTCTTTAACAACACACAAAACAAAAAACCAGCAGGGAGTGCAAGTGAGCTTTCTAAAACATGCAAAGACATGCACGAGAGGCAGTTAAGAAGCCCTTGATCAAGAAGAAGTCTTCTCTTCACAAACAAAAGCATTCATGCAAAGAAACACTTTTGCATGTTAATTCAAAGAGACCCCTTGGGTCTATAAAAATGGTGAGTTTCCTCACCCAAAAGGATATACAGAGAAGGAGCATTTTGAGCGACGAAGTGCTGCTAGTTCACTTACTTGCGATTTGTGCTTTCATAATCGTGGTATTTCTTTTAGTTTCATGTTTATGCTTTTGTCAAGTTTTTCATTTCATTTAGATTCATTTCAACCATCGTTAGATTCATATTTTATTTTTCATACACAGGTGCTATTGACTTTCTTGTTTGTTTCTTTGAGTGCGGAGTTGCAGCATTAGAGGAGCGACGAGGAGTCTACCTTACCAACGCAAGCGGCGGCAACATTTGGCCCGCCCATTCCAAACGTGGGCATGCGGAAGGAGGAAGACTAAGTCACAAATTGTAACAAAGACCAATTTAACGCTCCTAGCCCCTAAAAAGGGAGGAGACGTCTATGTAACCGAGGATAAGAAATTTGAATAAAGAGGGCTGTGATTTCCTTACATCTTTTCTTTCGTCTCCAATTTATCTCCTTTCCTTGTTTTTGTGCATAGGATTAAAGCGTTACATTTCATCTTATATTGCATAGTTATAGTTTTCCTTTTGCTTCTGGAATCTCGTGCTTTCAATGGCGATCACGGTGGGACCTCTGTCCTCTATTTTTTTTTTTAGGTTAAATTACTGATCTAAAATTGCTTGTTTGTTTTTTTTTACGAGTACCTGTTTTTCAACAATCGGACTGTTATTCGTCTCTGCAAGTGACGATTACAGAATTGTTACTCGTCTCACCCCGGGACGAATAAACTATTCGTTCCACCCTGTGACGATTACGGTTCTGTTATTCGCCTCACCCAGGGACGATTATAGATCTGTGCAAATTTTCAGAGCAAATCAGAAATTTTCGATTAGGCAGAGAAGAGGTAGGGGTTGTTTTTTACAGCTTCTATTAAATTTCTATTTTTTTGTTTCTGGTTTTCAGTTTGAATGGCTTAGGGAAAGATTTCTTTTCATTTGCTTGTTTCAATTTCACAAAATTAAAACGAACCCCACACATCACGTTACATTTTAAACCAAGGCGTTGGTCGTAAGACCCCAACCCTTGAGCAAGACCAACGGTGGGTTCATCACCACCTTGGCTTAGCTTTGCATCCATTCCCCGATTGTCAACTGTTGTTAGGCGTAAATCCTGACGAAAGTTGACCGAGTGTCGCTGGGGTGATTCCCATGCGCGCGAGGATAAGTCTTCTATGGTAGGTGCCATTAACAGGACAATCCCCCTTTCGTACCGCCTACGTACCATGTACCATCTGCTCTCACGTACCTATAGTCTCCCTCTCGTAAGGGCGGGTATATAGAGAGGTTGGTATATCGGCCTGGCTGGTATATTGAAGGGGCGACCATTTTGGGAGTTATATGAGCCATCATAATGCATTTAAACGTTCTTCAAAACCTACAAAAACAAAACAAAACAACAAAAACACACTAAACCAGATTTAGGGCACACTATTAATCTTTAAAAGAGATAAACATTGCTTGTGTGTGTATGCTATTTTCTGTTTAGACAAAAAAAATCAAAAATCAAAAAAATCATAAACAAAGATAAAAATCTATGCATTTTGCCACTCGCTCCAAAAGCTCCAAGGATTCCCGCAATCGCTTGGTCACTCCAAAATGCCCCAAAGGTGTCCATGAACCCTTTGGTCAACCCAAAAGCGCCCTAAGGTTCCCATAAGTGATGCAGGACCATCCAACAAAATATGGGAAATTTTATATTTTTCTCTAAATTTTAGTGCATCTTGTCGGGGCCATAACTTCTCAACCGTAGCTCCGATTGACTTGAAATTTTACGGGGCCAAATTCCATCATCTAGTGCCCCGAAATTAGGTTTTAAAATTGCGTGCCCAATTTTTTGCACTTTTTGAGATGTTCGAAGGCTAATATCTCCTAATGTATTTAGAGTTAGGACTTGAAACTTTATTTATGGATTATCTATTGTAAGAGGGATGCGCACACCAATTTTGGGCCCCATCTGAATCATTTCAATTTTTAGGGTTTTTAGAGAGACATCGCCATGGTATTCACCCGTAGTCAAGCCCACTCATGGGCAGACGCTACGATGAATGTCCAAAGAAGCACGAGTCGCATCCATTATAGTCCCCAGGATTTGGTCATACCACCTTGGCGACCTAACACACAAGGCAGTCCCCTACACACCTTAACGGAAAGGGACTATAGGGGCACCTCTTCTAGGGGCACTCCTGTTCAGCATAGCACCCAGCACGCACCCTCCCATGAGGGGTACATCCGTAGGAGAGCTCCCTTAGATGCTTGCTATGAGTGGTCACCACGTGATGAAGCGCTAGGTCAACATAGGGTTCGACGGGAGGAACCACATGATTACACTATCCCTCCTTCACCCCCTCTAGTTGTCAGGACTACAAGGACAAATACAGAGCACAAGGCTCCTCAGGCGGGGCGAGCCAACTCTTCCCGTTCCTCTTTCACTTACAAAAGAGAGCACGAGGAAAACCCTTACCTTCCTCAAGAACAATATACATCGCAGGAGCAACACGCCTCCGCAATTGCTAGCTTTCAGGATTACCTATTGAGGCCAAAGCCTCGGGGGAATGCCGCTACCCCCAATAGAGGGAGGCGACCTATAGAGATCTCGGATCACCATGACCGAGATAGATATCTAGGAGAGGCATCTAGGCCTTCTAGACATGAGACGACAGGACCAACTATCTTAGAATCCGCCAAGCATATTGCACGTCGGATGCAACTCACGATACTTGAGCTGGAACAACAACGGTTAGAGCAACAATATCTTTTAAATCAAGAGTGCCTTCAGCGCCAGGAGGATGAGTTGTTACAACACACTATGCAAGCGAAGACTCCAACCCCTCACATGCATAAGACAAAACATTATGAGAAACACAAGCTGGGTGCAAGACGGGTCTCTACGACCTTATCAAACGTTGCCCTCGACGCCTCCTAGACTTGAGCGGGAGGCCAATCCTAAGACCAATGACGGGTGCCTTCTTCCGGGCGCCCACCCGGGTTCATGGACCACCCCCAAAAATTCTTCAAGAAGCCTCTGAGGAACCTGAGCTAGAAAAAGAGTGGACTAAAATGAAATACCAAAGCATGGGGGGTGCTATTCAGTCATCCCTCTCAAGGCATCAAGTTTCCCACAACTTGCAACGGGAACAAATCAAACAGGAGGAGCTCAAATCCCTTGATACAAGCAATGCGCTACCCAAGCACTTAGAGTCAATAGAGACCAAGATTTTGGGGCCCCAAAAGCCCAACTTACGGGAAACTCCTCTCAAAGAGGATCAACCCCTGGTTGTAGAGCTACCTGATGACAAGGCCTTCCATATCTCAGAATCACCAGATTTTGATGAACCTGACTCTCTCACCAAAGACGAGTCAGCATATGCAATAGTGCCATGGGACCCGTTCGAGTCTGACATCACTAATTCATAGGTGGTCCCCATGGATGAGCATCATAAAATTCTCCTAACATTATTCCCTTTGGAGGCTCCCATCGAGCCTGTGCCATTACAGGAAAATCAGGTCCCCCTGCAAAGCACGGAACAACCCCATCGGGACCATGTCAATCTGCTCGAGCCGGACGAGCCTAACATGTCACAGACAATTTTGGGGGCCAACGAGGGCCTTTGGATCACCGATAATGATTACAAAGATGAAACTGAGATGGAATATCTCAATCATGCACGATGGCACAATCACCCTGTAACCCATGACGAACTAATGGCCCAACTAGGCATAAGACTAGGGCATGAGTGGCGCATAGACCCGACCCACTGGTATCACATGTTAATTTCGCTCCTTTGGGAAGATCGCGAGCCACTTCCACCCAGAGATATCATAGCACCATCAGTGTCGAAGGCAGACCCTGTCCTCCTATTCGTGCATAAGGTCGATCCATTCGTGCCAATTCCTACAGAGCCAGATCCGGTGCACATAGATCATCAAGCTGGGGGTACCTCTATTCCCTGAAGAGCCAGTGGGTTACACCAAACGCTCCAAAGGTGTCCATAAACCCTTTGGTCAAACCAAAAGCTCCAAGGATTATCACAATCGCTTGGTCATCCAAAAGCTCCAAGGATTATCGTAAATCTCTTGGTCAACCCCAAAAGCTCCAAGGATTATCGCAATCGCTTGGTCATCCCAAAAGCTCCAAGGATTATCGCAATCGCTTGGTCATCCCAAAAAGCTCCAAGGATTATCGCAATCGCTTGGTCATCCCAAAAAGCTCCAAGGATTATCGCAATCGCTTGGTCATCCCAAAAAGCTCCAAGGATTATCGCAATCTCTTGGTCATCCCAAAAAGCTCCAAGGATTATCGCAATCTCTTGGTCAACCCCAAAAGCTCCAAGGATTATCGCAATCTCTTGGTCATCCCAAAAGCTCCAAGGATTATCGCAATCGCTTGGTCATCCCAAAAAGCTCCAAGGATTATCGTAATTTCTTGGTCAACCCCAACAGCTCCAAGGATTCTCATAATCTCTTGGTCAGCCCTAAATGCCCCAAAGGTATTTATAAACCCTTTGGTCAACACCAAACGCTCCAAGCATTACCATAACTGCTTGGTCAAAATACATATTCAAAAATCAACAAAAATAACACAAAAAAATCATCACAAAAACAATTGCATTTCAATTCCATGCATTCTAAAAAAAAAAAAAAATCAATCATCACAAAAACAATTGCATTTCAATTTCATGCATTCTCATAAACATCAAAATCACAAAAACAATTGCATTCCAATTCCATGCATTCTCATAAAAATCAAAATACAAAAATATAGGTTGCATTAAACATTGCATCCATCCCTTGCATACTTCGATAGGTCATACAAGTCAAAAGCACCATAGGCTGTCATTACTTGGCAATTCCATCATTTCCACCTCAAATCCATTTCCATAAACGCATACATCCAACATATCACCTTTTTATTTTAGCATAGTCAGTTGTTTCCTAATGTATATAGGGTTTTCGTCATTCAGATGTCTTTAAATTTCTAGCCAAAAACTGTACACAGTTAAACAGATTTTACACGGGAAAGTTTTACTTGGATCACACCTTGTTACGTCACGTCCCAACACAAATTAACACACATAAAAATTCCTAAGTTGTGTGAACGAAAGATGAAACACTGCACCGTAATCCAGGTCACCATAAGCGAAACGGCTATCTTGCTTATCCCCCTGTGCAAATGACCCTAGGAATGCTGAGAGTTGGCAAAAGGACAAGCATCCTCCCTACCCAATTCCCCATGAATCCCAAGTTCTCAAAAGTTGCAAAAAACATCAAAAATTTGCAAAACGTCAAAACATTCAAAATTGACATCCTACAGTGCACACATCAAAAGGCACGTACAATAGTGATTCTCGTCACTCCATATCCCTATCCCTTGCTCAAAAAAAAAAAAAAAACATCAATAAAACAAAATAAACAGTGATCTTATCACTATAAAGAGCAAGTATCCCAATACAATTGAAGAAAAGAAGGGAGTCGAACTTGAATCCCTGGAATTCTCAACATTTCGACAGGTCATGAGGCAAGCTTCAGTATCGGTTTGGTTGATAGCCTATCGGTCACTAGCGATAAACCTCCCGCATGACGATATATCTGTCACATTAACTTGTGTATAGATCAATGTTTGCATGTGGATGAGCTAGCTTATGGTATCCTAGATAGCATCGCAGATTAATCTAACCAAACACAATCAAGGAGTTAGTGGAGCTAATTAGGTGATCCTCAGTACAGGTTTGGTTGATAGCCTATCTGGCACTGGCGGTATCCTGATAAATACCACATAAACGAACTCAATTGCACACACAAGGATGTGAAATAACTTGGTTAAATTCAAGTCAGATTTATACCTTGTTCTAAAGTCTTGCGAGATAAATGTACAGTCTTGGCTAGTTAGTTAAAATATCTGAATCTCAGAAAAGCTTAACTACATTTAAAAAAAAAAAACAACTGTCACATTTTATTCCATACATCATCATCAAAATATATGCAAAACACAAAAACACACAGTTATCACATGCCAAGTCATTCCACAAAGTCATCCCATTAGTATAGCAAGTCAGTCAAATCTTGTACAGTCTATGGTGCATCGACACATCATCAACACCTCATTTCATTCATTCCCTATCCATACATCATACAAATTAGAAACATCACATTCATAATCGCCTCTGCATACATCAAACACATACATAAAAACACGCACACAAAAAAAAAAACAACAAAACAACCAAAAAAAAAAAAAAAACAAACAAACACAACAAAACAACCAAAATATAAAAATGACAAATGCCAACAAAACCACTAAAAATTGTCGGACAAAAGTGCTCTTGCACTTAACCTCCTGGCATAAGAAAACTGATGTCGGGGTCTACCTTGTCGCTATCCTACTCCCCAAGAAGGCTACCATAGCCGGACCGCTCCACGGGAAGACGGATTTTCGCCAATGTTAACCCCAAATGGCATTCCAAAATGGGTTCACACCCACCAAAAATAGGTCCAAAAAAAATCGAGAAATTGCTCGCGCATTCAACGGACAACATCTAAAGGCACCCTCACTTAAGTCATCTTGGGTCAAGCGACTCGTCGCTTTTCTCATGGCAGTCCTTCCTTCATCGATTCGTCGCTTGAGGGGGTAGTCACACTTAAGTCACCAATCAACAACAACACACCCAATCACGGCAATAGCATGCATTCAAAGAATCATTGACAAAGACAATCACGCTCCTGCTTGGGGCAGCAAACAAGCAATTATCACAAAATTGATTAAACACTTGGCATTCCCGAAGCATGAACACAAGGTTCCCCCGTGGATAAAAGGTTGCGCCCTTTGCCTATTCATGACTGATCAATGTCCAAGCTCAAGTCACACCTCACCAAAATAGGTTAATACTTGAAATCAAATTCCTTAGCTCGTCAAAAGCAAGGATTCAAGAATGCATGCCCTTTCCATACTTGGGGCATCAAGAGTTGGTTAGGTTACTGAGAAACCCTAATCATTAGTGCTTTGGTTATCTATTTTTGCTCGGTGCTGTGCCTTGCACAACGCTTCCCAAAAAGGGGCATCTGTAGACACCAAAACAGCACCAATCCGATTATGTGACTACAAACACTGATCACATTAACACACACAACCCCGGGGTAGCCCCCGAGAGGTTAAACGAGTGGTTCTAACCACTTACACGGCAGTTTTGCAAGTCAAAAATCAGTTTGGCACCTTTTAGACACTTTATTTCTTATTCGTCCCACCTAGGGACGAGTGCGAATTTGTACTCGTCCTACCCAAGGACGAGTATGGATTTGTACTCGTTTCACCCAGGGATGATTACTAGCACTCGCTTCTGGGTGGGACGAATGCCGGGTTTGACCAAGCAAAAAGTCGGACCTCGGCGCATGACAACTCGGAACTACCACTCGGCTTTTCATGCATGACATAGGAGTGCGAGTGAGTTATTTTAACAACACACATCTGCCAATTGACTTTCCCTTCCGCATGGGAAGGAGAGAGTTAAGACAACCGATTCCAAGCATCCTTCATTGCATGGGAGTGCAAGTGAGCTTTGCTAAAACATGCAAAGACATGCACGAGAGGCGATTAAGAAGCCCTTGATCAAGAAGAAGTCTTCTCTTCACAAACAAAAGCATTCATGCAAAGAAACACTTTTGCATGTTAATTCAAAAAGATCCCTTGGGTCTATAAAAAGGGTGAGTTTTCTCACCCAAAAAGGATATACAGAGAAGGAGCATTTTGAGCGACGAAGTGCTGCTAATTCACTTACTTGCGATTTGTGCTTTCATAATCGTGGTATTTCTTTTAGTTTCATGTTTATGCTTTTGTCAAGTTTTTCATTTCATTTAGATTCATTTCAACCATCGTTAGATTCATCTTTTATTTTTCATACACAGGTGCTACTGACTTTCTTGTTTGTTTCTTTGAGTGTAGAGTTGCAGCATTAGAGGAGCGGCAAGGAGTCTACCTTACCAACGCAAGCGGCGGCAACATTTGGCCCGCCCATTCCAAACGTGGGCATGCGGAAGGAGGAAGACTAAGTCACAAATTGTAACAAAGACCAATTTAACGCTCCTAGCCCCTAAAAAGGGAGGAGACGTCTATGTAACCGAGGATAAGAAATTTGAATAAAGAGGGTTGTGATTTCCTTACATCTTTTCTTTCGTCTCCAATTTATCTCCTTTCCTTGTTTTTGTGCATAGGATTAAAGCGTTACATTTCGTCTTATATTGCATAGTTATAGTTTTCCTTTTGCTTCCGGAATCTCGTGCTTTGTCATGCGCTGAGGTCTGACTTTTTGCTGGTCAAACCTGGCATTCGTCCCACCTAGAAGCGAGCGCTAGTAATCGTCCCTGGGTGAAACGAGTACAAATCCATACTCGTCCTTGGGTAGGACGAGTACAAATTCACACTCATCCCTGGGTGGGACGAATAAGAAATAAAGTGTCTAAAATGTGCCAAACTGATTTTTGACTTGCAAAACTACTGTGTAAGTGGTTAGAACCACCGTTTAACCTCTAGGGGCTACCCTGGGGGCTGTGTGTGTTAATGTGATCAGTGTTTGTAGTAACATAATTGGATTGGTGTTGTTTTGGTGTCTACAAATGCCCCTTTTTGGGAAGCGCTGTGCATGGCACAGCACCGAGCAAAAATAGATAATGAAAGCACTAATGATTAGGGTTTCTCAGTAACCTAACCAACTCTTGATGCCCCAAGCATGGAAAGGGCATGCATTCTTGAATCCTTGTTTTTGACGAGCTAAAGAATTTGATTTCAAGTATTAACCTATTTTGGTGAGGTGTGACTTGAGCTTGGACATTGATAAGTCATGAATAGGCAAAGGGCGCAACATTTTATCCACGGGGGAACCTTGTGTTCATGCTTTGGGAATGCCAAGTGTTTGATCAATTTTGTGATTATTGCTTGTTTGCTGCCCCAAGCAGGAGCGTGATTGTCTTTGTCAATGATTCTTTGAATGCATGCCATTGCCTTGATTGGGTGTGTGTTTGTTGATTGATGACTTAAGTGTGACTACCCCCTCAAGCGACGAATCGATGAAGGAAGGACTGCCATGAGAAAAGCGACGAGTCGCTTGACCCAAGATGACTTAAGTGAGGGTGCCTTTAGATGTTGTCCATTGAATGCACGAGCAATTTCTCGATTTTTTTTTTTTGTGGACCTGTTTTTGGTGGGTGTGAACCCATTTTGGGATGCCATTTGGGGGTAACATGGGCGAAAATCCGTCTTCCCGTGGAGCGGTCCGGCTATGGTAGCCTTCTTGGGGAGTAGGATAACGACAAGGTAGACCCCGACCTCAATTTTCTAATGCGAAGAGGTTAAGTGCAAGAGCACTTTTGTCCGGCAATTTTTAGTGTTTTTGTTGGCATTTGTCATTTTTATATTTTGGTTGTTTTGTTGTGTTTGTTTGTTTTTTTTTTTTATATTTTGGTTGTTTTGTTGTGTTTGTTTTTTTTTATATTTTGGTTGTTTTGCATGTTTTTATGTATGTGTTTGATGTATGCAAATGTGATTATGAATGTGATGTTTTTAATTTGTATGATGTATGGATAGGGAATGAATGAAATGAGGTGTTGATGATGTGTCGATGCACCATAGACTGTACAAGATTTGACTGACTTGCTATACTAATGGGATGACTTTGTGAAATGACTTTGCATGTGAAAACTTTGTTAAACCCTTTGGTCAAACCAAAAGCTCCAAGGATTATCGCAATCGCTTGGTCATCCCAAAAAGCTCCAAGGATTATCGCAATCGCTTGGTCATCCCAAAAAGCTCCAAGGATTATCGCAATCTCTTGGTCAACCCTAAAAGCTCCAAGGATCTATAAACCCTTTGGTCAAGACAAAAGCTCCAAGGATTTTCATAATCGCTTGGTCATCCCCAAAAGCTCCAAGGATTATCGCAATCGCTTGGTCATCCCAAAAAGCTCCAAGGATTATCGCAATCTCTTGGTCAACCCCAAAAGCTCCAAGGATTATCATAATCGCTTGGTCAACCCTACCCCCAAACCCACAAAAGCTCCAAGGATTTTCATAATCGCTTGGTCATCCCCAAAAGCTCCAAGGATTATCGCAATCGCTTGGTCAACCCCAAAAAGCTCCAAGGATTATCGCAATCTCTTGGTCAACCCCAAAAGCTCCAAGGATTATCATAATCGCTTGGTCAACCCTAAACGCCCCAAAGGTATCTATAAACCCTTTGGTCAAGCCAAAAGCTCCAAGGATTATCGTAATCGCTTGGTCATCCCAAAAAGCTCCAAGGATTATCGCAATCTCTTGGTCAACCCCAAAAAGCTCCAAGGATTATCGCAATCTCTTGGTCAACCCCAAACGCTCCAAGGATTATCATAATCGCTTGGTCAACCCTAAAAAAGCTCCAAGGATTTTCATAATCGCTTGGTCATCCCCAAAAGCTCCAAGGATTATCGCAATCGCTTGGTCATCCCAAAAAGCTCCAAGGATTATCGCAATCTCTTGGTCAACCCCAAAAGCTCCAAGGATTATCATAATCGCTTGGTCAACCCTAAACGCCCCAAAGGTATCTATAAACCCTTTGGTCAAGACAAAAGCTCCAAGGATTTTCATAATCGCTTGGTCATCCCCAAAAGCTCCAAGGATTATCGCAATCGCTTGGTCATCCCAAAAAGCTCCAAGGATTATCGCAATCTCTTGGTCAACCCCAAAAGCTCCAAGGATTATCATAATCTCTTGGTCAACCCTAAACACCCAAAACCCAAAAGCTCCAAGGATTTTCATAATCGCTTGGTCATCCCCAAAAGCTCCAAGGATTATCGCAATCGCTTGGTCATCCCAAAAAGCTCCAAGGATTATCGCAATCTCTTGGTCAACCCCAAAAGCTCCAAGGATTATCATAATCGCTTGGTCAACCCTAAACGCCCCAAAGGTATCTATAAACCCTTTGGTCAAGACAAAAGCTCCAAGGATTTTCATAATCGCTTGGTCAAAATACATATTCAAAAATCAACAAAAACAATACAAAAAGTCAAAATCACAAAAACAATTGCATTTCAATTCCATGCATTCTAAAAAAAACAAAAATCAATCATCACAAAAACAATTGCATTTCAATTTCATGCATTCTCATAAACATCAAAATCACAAAAACAATTGCATTTCAATTACATGCATTCTCATAAAAAAACAAAATCACAAAAACATTTGCATTTTCCATACATTCTCATAAAAAAAAAAAAAAAACGAAATCACCAAAACATTTGCATGCATTTTCATAAAAATCAAAATACAAAAATATAGGTTGCATTAAACATTGCATCCATCCCTTGCATACTTCGATAGGTCATACAAGTCAAAAGCACCATAGGCTGTCATTACTTGGCAATTCCATCATTTCCACCTCAAATCCATTTCCATAAACGCATACATCCAACATATCACCTTTTTATTTTAGCATAGTCAGTTGTTTCCTAATGTATATAGGGTTTTCGTCATTCAGATGTCTTTAAATTTCTAGCCAAAAACTGTACACAGTTAAACAGATTTTACACAGGAAAATTTTACTTGGATCACACCTTGTTACGTCACGTCCCAACACAAATTAACACACATAAAATTTCCTAAGTTGTGTGGACGAAAGATGAAACCTGCACCGTAATCCCGGTTACCATAAACAAAACGGCTATCTTGCTTATCCCCCTATGCGAATGACCCTAGAAATGCTGAGAGTTGGCAAAAGGACAAGCTTCCTCCCTACCCAATTCCCCATGAATCCCAAGTTCTCAAAAGTTGCAAAAAAACATCAAACATTTGCAAACGTCAAAACACTAAAATTTGACATCTTACAGTGCACACATCAAAAGGCACAAACAATAGTGATTCTCGTCACTCCATATTCAAATCCCTTGCTCAAAAAAAAAAAACATCAATAAAACAAAATAAATAGTGATTTCATCACTATAAATAGCAAGTATCCCAATACCATTAAAAAAAAGAAGGGAGACGACCTTGAATCCTTGGAATTCTCAGCATTTCGATAGGTCATGAGGCAAGCTTCATTACCGGTTTGGTTGATAGCCTATCAGTCACTGGCAGTAAACCTCCCGCATGACGATATATCTGTCACATTAACTTGTGTGCAGATCAATGTTTGCATGTGGATGAGCTAGTTTATGGTATCCTAGATAACATTGCAGACAAATCTGACTAAATACAATCAAGGAGTTAGTGGAGCTAATTAGGTGATCCTCAGTACAGGTTCGGTTGAAAGCCCATCTGGCATCGGCGGTATCCTGATGAATAACACATAAACGAACTCAATTGCACACATAGGGATGTGAAATAACTTGGTTAAATTCAAGTCGAATTTATACCTTGTTCAAAAGTCTTGCGAGATAAATGTATAGTCTTGGCTAGTTAGTTAAAATATCTGAATCTCAGAAAAGCTTAACTACATTTTAAAAACAACTGTCACATTTTATTCCGTACATCACCATCAAAATATATGCAAAATACAAAAACAAAGTTTTCACATGCAAAGTCATTTCACAAAGTCATCCCATTAGTATAGCAAGTCAGTCAAATCTTGTATAGTCTATGGTGCATCGACACATCATCAACACCTCATTTCATTCATTCCCTATCCATACATCATACAAATTAAAAACATCACATTCATAATCGCCTCTACATACATCAAACACACATAAAAACACGCAAAACAACCAAAATATAAAAAAAAACAAACAAACACAACAAAACAACCAAAATATATTAAAAAAAAAAAAAAACAAACAAACACAACAAAACAACCAAAATATAAAAATGACAAATGCCAACAAAAACACTAAAAATTGTCGGACAAAAGTGCTCTTGCACTTAACCTCCTGGCATAAGAAAACTGATGTCGGGGTCTACCTTGTCGCTATCCTACTCCCCAAGAAGGCTACCATAGCCGGACCGCTCCACGGGAAGACGGATTTTCGCCAATGTAAACCCAAATGACATTTCAAAATGGGTTCACACCCACCAAAAATAGGTCCACAAAAAAAAATCGAGAAATTGCTCGCTTATTCAACGGACAACATCTAAAGGCACCCTCACTTAAGTCATCTTGGGTCAAGTGACTCGTCGCTTTTCTCATGTCAGTCATTCCTTCATCGATTCGTCGCTTGAGGGGGTAGTCACACTTAAGTCACCAATCAAAAACAACACACCCAATCAAGGCAATGGCATGTATTCAAAGAATCATTGACAAAGACAATCACGCTCCTGCTTGGGGCAGCAAACAAGCAATTATCACAAACTTATTAAACACTTGGCATTCCCGAAGCATGAACACAAGGTTCCCCCGTGGACAAAAGGTTATGCCCTTTGCCTATTCATGACTGATCAATGTCCAAGCTCAAGTCACACCTCACCAAAATAGGTTAATACTTGAAATCAAATTCCTTAGCTCGTCAGAAGCAAGGATTCAAGAATGCATGCCCTTTCCATGCTTGGGGCATCAAGAGTTGGTTAGGTTACTGAGAAACCCTAATCATTAGTGCTTTGGTTATATTTTTGCTCAGCGCTATGCCTTACACAACGCTTCCCAAAAAGGGGCATCTGTAGACACCAAAACAGCACCAATCCGATTATGTGACTACAAACACTGATCACATTAACACACACAGCCCCCAGGGTAGCCCCCAGAGGTTAAACAGTGGTTCTAACCACTTACACAGTAGTTTTGCAAGTCAAAAATCGTTTTGGCACCTTTTAGACACTTTATTTCTTATTCGTCCCACCCAGGGATGAGTGCAAATTTGTACTCGTCCTACCCAAGGACGAGTATGGATTTGTACTCGTTTCACCCAGGGACGATTACTAGCACTCGCTTCTGGGTGGGACGAATGCCAGGTTTGACCAGAAAAAAGTCAGACCTCAGCGCATGACAACTCAGAACTACCACTCAACTTTTCATGCATGACATAGGAGTGCAAGTGAGTTTTTCTAAAACACACAAAGACATGCACAGAGGCAGTTAAGAAGCCCTTGATCAAGAAGAAGTCTTCTCTTCACAAACAAAAGCATTCATGCAAAGAAACACTTTTGCATGTTAATTCAAAGAGACCCCTTGGGTCTATAAAATGGTGAGTTTCCTCACCCAAGAAGGGGACCGAGGAGGAGCATTTTGAGTGACGAAGTGCTGCTAGTTCACTTACTGGCGATTTGTGCTTTCATAATCGTGGTATTTCTTTTAGTTTCATGTTTATGCTTTTGTCAAGTTTTTCATTTCATTTAGATTCATTTTAACCATCGTTAGATTCATCTTTTATTTTTCATACACAGGTGCTACTGACTCTCTTGTTTGTTTCTTTGAGTGCAGAGTTGCAGCATTAGAGGAGCAGCAAGGAATCTACCTTACCAACGCAAGCGACGGCAACATTTGGCCCGCCCATTCCAAACGTGGGCATGCGGAAGGAGGAAGACTAAGTCACAAATTGTAACAAAGACCAATTTAATGCTCCTAGCCCCTAAAAAGGGAGGAGATGTCTATGTAACCAAGGATAAGAAATTTGAATAAAGAGGGCTGTGATTTCCTTACATCTTTTCTTTCGTCTCCAATTTATCTCCTTTCCTTGTTTTTGTGCATAGGATTAAAGCGTTACATTTCGTCTTATATTGCATAGTTATAGTTTTCCTTTTGCTTCCGGAATCTCGTGCTTTCACCTCTTAATACCTTAATCACCAAGTATGAAGGAGTGAATTTAGTCCTTCTAAATACAAAACAAATAGAATTCCATCCAAGAAAATTTTTGAACATCTACAGCCAACTTACTAGGGAAGAGGAAGAAAAATTGATAGTTGTTTTGCAGAAGCATGTTCATGCTTTTGCTTGGAACTACAAAGATATGTCAGGAGTTCATCCTGATATATGTACCCATAGAATCTATACTGAAGAAGTCAAGCCGGTCAGACAACCTCAAAGAAGATTGAATCCTGCATTAAGAGATATTGTGAAAGAAGAAATTGAAAAACTCCTGGAAGTAGGATTCATTTACCCAATTTCCGATAGTCAATGGGTTTCTCCATTGGTAATAGTTCCTAAGAAAAATGGAAAAATGAGAGTATGTGTAGACTATAGAGAATTGAATAAGGTGACATACAAAGACCATTTTCCATTACCTTTCATAGATCAAGTGTTAGATACTCTTGCTAGAAAAAAGATACTTTTGTTTTCTTGATGGATTTAGTGGATATAATCAAATTCAGATTGCACCCGAAGATCAAGAAAAGACAACTTTTACATGTCCATGGGGAACATTTGCCTATAGGGTTTTACCTTTTGGTTTGTGTAATGCCCCAAGAACTTTTCAATGAGCGAGTCCTAGCAATTTTTGCTGATCTGACCACCAAAAGTGTTGAAATTTACATGGATGATTTCACAAGTATGTGGAAAAACTTTTGATTTTACATTGGAAAATCTTGATAAAGTCTTAACACGCTGTGAAACATACCACTTATCCTTAAATCCAGATAAATGCTTCATGATGATGAAGGAAGGGATAGTTCTTGGTCATCACATCTCTCCTGAAGGGATCCAAGTTGATCCAAAGAAAGTTGAAATTATCAAGAATCTCCTTCCTCCTAAAACTTAGACTAATGTCAGAAGTTTCCTAGGACACATTGGTTTTTATCGCAGGTTTATTCCCAACTTTAGTACAATATCCAGTCCTATGTTTGCCTTATTGACTAAAGATTCTGAATTCTCCTAGACTACGAAGTGTCAGGAAGCATTTGAAGCTCTGAAAGAGAAATTGATAACTCCACCTGTGCTCAGAGGACCTAATTGGACATTACCATTTCACATTCAGACTGATGCCTCCAATATAGCAATTGGAGCAACATTAGGACAAATTGATAATGGTGAACATTATACCATCTACAACATTAGCAAAAACTTGACAGGAGCAGAGAAAAATTATACAACAACTGAAAAAGAATTCCTAGCAGTAATTTATGCCATCAACAAATTCAGGCATTATATCACAGGTTATCAAATATTTATTCACACAGATCATACAACCATTAAGTATTTGATGAATAAAACTATGGTAAGTGCAAGAATTATTCGTTGGTTGTTGTTGTTGCAAGAATTTGATATCACCATAATCAACAAACCAGGAAAAGCTAATGTTGTGGCAGATTTCTTGTCCAGGTTGTAGAACACAGATGAAGGGGAATTAGTTGATGACACTTTTCCTGATGAAAAACTATTTGCTATATCAATTCAATCACCTTGGTTTGCAGATATAGCCAATTATTTGGTCACAAGGAAAGTTCCTCCACATTTTACTTCAAAACAGAAAAAATAATTGATCAAACAGAGTTCTTCTTTTGAATGGATTAAGGGTATGCTTTTTAAGTGCAGTCCTGACCATGTGTTACGTAGGTGCATCCGAAAGGATGAAGTGTATGATATCCTTAGAGCTTGTCATGATGAACCCTTAGGTGGACACTATTCCGTAAAAAGCACAGTTAGAAAAATCTTAGGGATAGGATATTATTGGCCATCTCTTCACAAGGATGTGAAAAAGTACATTAGGCATTGTGATGCATGCCAAAGAATGGGGAAACCCACTCATACAAATGAGATGCCACTACAGCCTCAAATGGTTTTAGAACCATTTGAGAGGTGGGGGCTTGATTTTGTAGGACCTATTGATCCACCTTCTCAAGGAAAGGTGCATATTCTAGTATGCACTGATTACCTGACAAAGTGAGTAGAGGTGCGTGCTTTCAAACATGCTCGTGAAGAGAAAGTAGCTGATTTCTTGTATACTCAGATTTTTCAGAGATTTGGAGCTCCACGGTCTATCACCACAGACCAAGGACCCCAATTTGCATCCAAAGTCATAAAAGTATTTACAGAATTGTATGAAATCAAACATAGGAAATCATCACCTTACCACCCACAAGCAAATGGCCAGGTTGAAGTAACAAACAGGGAACTAGAACGCATCTTGACAAAAACAATAGCTTTTCATAGGAAAAATTGGCTAGACAAACTACCTGAAGCAGTTTGGGCCTACAATACTACTTGGAAGTCCACTACTGGATTCACACCTTATGAACTAGTCTTTGGTAAAAAGCCTCTCTTACCTATTGAATTTGAGCTACTAACATTGCGCACAGCACTGGAAATTGGAATTGACTTGTCGTAGGCACAGACAGACAGGATTCTACAGCTAAATGCATTGGATGAACTTAGATTGGATGCTCTGCACCAAACTAATGTAATTCAGGAGCAGAGGAAGTTGTGGCATGACAGTCACATTCAGCAGAGGAAACTTCAACAAGGAGATTGGGCTTTACTGTTTGATTCTCAATATGAATACTTCCCTGGAAAACTAAGAACTAGATGGTTGGGACCTTACTGGATTGAAGAGGTATTTAACAATGGAGCAGCTCGTTTATACCCCATTGATGGGTCATGAAGAAAGTTGGTAGTGAATGGACATCGCCTCAGGGTATACCATACACCTCTGACTAAAGAAGAATTCTTGCAGCAACTTGATAGTTTGGATACACAGCAGGTGGAAGAGAATCCTTCTTCCACTTCAAAACAATCAACATGATCAGTGGATTTCAAGAAAAAACAGAAAATACAAAAAAAATCAGAAAAATAGAAAACAAAAAAAGATGAATAAATTCTAAGTATGAATTCCTTCATGGGCATGGTTTCAGGGGAAATCATGAAATTCCTTCATGGGCATAGTCAGGATCAAGAAAAAAAAAAAAAAAAAGAGAAAAGGAGAGATTAAAAGAAAAAAAAAAAAATGAATAACCCAGCAGTGAAAACCTTTTCTTAAGGCACTACTGAGTTGGTGTGCATGAAAACCAGTTTTCTGGCATGCATAACCTTGAGAAATTTTTTAACCATCATTGTACAAATTCACCTAGTGCACTTGTTTTGAAATGTTGCAGAATATCTCAGCAGAATATCAACAAAAGCAGTCATTCTTCAAAACTGGCATTAACTATTTTTATCAGGTATATATTTCTTACATTTTTTTTCATTGTAAAATGATTGGTATATAGTATGTGACAATTAACCATTAGCATAAAAGGTATTCATAAGAGTTGGCATACTTAAAAACATGTTTTGAGAATAAAAATATTGATTTCTACCTAATCTTTGGAACAAGAATGCCAAAAACAATACCTGCTGTATTATCTTCGAAATGAAATTATCTTCAGAATGACAGCAAAATGAATGTTGCACTTTGTCTTCGAAAAGGAACTTTGTCTTTGAAATGACAATTTGTCTTCAAAATGAAACTTGGTCTTCAGAATGACGACTTGCTGCATCATCTTCGGAATGAGGGTCTGTCTTCGGAATGACGATTCACAACACAGCTTGATCTTCGAAATGAGGATTAATCTTCGGAATGAGGATTGATCTTCGGAATGAAGATCTATCTTCGGAATAAAAATTTTGCAAAGAGGATTTGTCTTCGGAATGAAGACTGTCTTCGGAATGAGGATTTGTCTTCGGAATGAAGACTTGTCTTCGGAATGAAGTCATAATCTTCGGAATGAAATTTTGTTTGCATTTTCGGAAAGAGCATTTCCACGTGGCATCAAAAAAATAAGGTCCGAAAAAATCAAGATTTTTTCTTAATTGCATGCGAAGAAGGGACACGTGTCAATCAGCACATGGTCTGTTTTTGCACTCATTGGAAATACGGAGAATCTGCAACCATATGCCACCAGTTTTTAATGTCAATTAACATGCACGTGAGAATCTGAAAAACTAATGAGGTGGATCTAACGGTAAGGACATCCATGCAATTATCAACAAACAGGTGTACAGTGCAGAAGTAGATATGTGTGCCATCCTTCTTTTCGAAGACGTGTTGCGAGGTACAGTGCACAGAATACGGCTCATTTCGAAGAAGAAGACGAGAAACAGGGCAACGAGGGTTCTAACTTAAAACTCTGCAAATTTGCAATAGAAAACAGCCAGAAATCCTGTAGTAGAACAGCAGCCGTAGTGTACGATTTTTAAACAGAGAAAAATGGGGCGAAAGATCAGAACAGAGCCTGCAGACACCAATTACCTCCGAGAAAATCCGACAGTTGTGTAGATTTTTGAAGACGAAGGATTTATGACATTTTTGGATAAATTCAATGGGTCTTCTGAAGATTTAGCTGGCATGTTTGCCCATACGTTCAGAAACAACCGAGCACATGTCAACGGCATGTCTATTGAGGTAAGCCCTAAAATTTTAAGTCAGATTACAAAGCTGCCATTAGAGGGAATTTCAATTACTAGATCTGGCAAGAACACATTGGCAAATGTAGTTAATTAGTTCATAGAAGAAAACGATAGAGAACCTGAATACTTAACCCATAACAACACATGCAAAGGGTTAAAAAGGGCCAGCCTGCAGGAACCCTGGGATGAAGTAGCCACCTGGGTGATTAAGTTTTTGACCTGTGAAGGGCAGTATGTGTTGTTGTCAGGGCATCATCTACGAATTTTGAACCATCTCAGACATGGTAGAAAACAACCAGAAGTTAGGGTAAATCTTCCCCTGTATTTGTATCAAGAGTTAAAGAACATGGCAAAAAGATATCAGGAGGGTAAAGGAAGCCTTCGCCATCATGGCCTTATTAAATTAATTTGCCAACATCATTTTAGAGGAAACCCTAGGAGTTTTGACAGGTTTTACTCTAACCTAAATGATGTCATTTTTGGGGATGAAAGTGAGGAAGAAGAAGAGCCAAATACTGCTGATGTTGCTGCAGAAGAGGAAACAGCTGCTGCAGAAAGTATTGCAGAAGTTGCTGCAAAAAATGTTGCAGAGGATGCTGCAGAAGAAGCTGCAGAAGGTGCCCCTGAAGCTGTTACAGAACTACACCCCACAGCAGCAGCAGAAAACCTTGCTCCTGAACCATCAACTTCATAGGCTAAGAGACAAAAGAGAAGAGGATCTGGAACTAGCAGCAGAGTAGAAAAACAAAAGAAAGTTCGGTTTGCTGAAGCTGCAACTGACTTATCAGAGCAGAGAAGTGAAACAAGGGAAACAGAGGCATCAAAAATTGACCCCATGACCCCTGTTGTCACCAGAAAACAGAGCAAAAAGAAGAAATTTGCATCTGGAACTAGGAGGTCTACAAGAATCCATTTGAAATAAACTCCAGAACAGGTCATGGAGGAAGAAGATAGACCAAGTAGCCCAAATGTCACAGAAATACAACCAGCATCTGATAACTTTCCAGAATTCCTTGAACAGATAGCTGAGGCAGAAACTGAGCAAGTTGGTTTGGAAGAGGCTATAGTTCAACAGGCTATAGATATGGTAGATGCCCTTATAGATAGTCTCACAGAGCCTCCTAAACAAGAACAAACTATTGCAGCAGAAGAAGAAAATTTGGTTGAACAACCAACCGCAATCGATTTGTCCGCATCGACTTCCAAGCAGAAACAGAAGTGGAAGACATCACTGAGCAGCTGAGGGTAGCAAGAAGTGTTGTCAAAACACAGACAAAATGGATCATAGAGAAAGAAAGCATCATTGAGATGCAAGAAAGAAAAATTGTAGAACTTCAGCAGGAAGTGGCAGAACTAAAACAATTGTTGTTGTCACAATCTGAAAAACAGCCAGCTATGTCCCATGATGAAGATAATTTGGTTCAATTGCTTCTGGGTTTATCAAGAGTAGATGACTCTATTGAGGCAGACATAGAAGTTCATCCTGAAATAGCACTCCTTCATTCTGAAGAACTGCCTATTCATTCTGAAGCAGTGCCTTCTTATTTTGAAGATGCTTCAGAAATGGTGAGAAATATTGCAGAAGATGTTGAAAATGAACCACCAACACAAGAATAGTCCCAACAGCAAGAAAATGCTCAAGTAAGTACTCCTACTGAGGTCCCTACATTTCAACTTGTTACACTTCCAATAGAAACAACAGATAAGGGGGTACAAGTAGAAATACTATCTGATGACAACCCCATAGAAATAGCAAATAAGGGGGTGCAAGTAGAGATATTGACAAATGAACAGCCAGTAGAAGTGGCAGAAAAAGGAGTTCAGATAAATCTGTTGCCTAGGATCCCCCCTATAGTAAGACCACCTAATACTGTGTCCCTAGAGCAGTACAATGCAGACATAGCTAGCTGGATGATTAGATATGAACAGCTTGCCAATAAAATTGAAAAATTCAAACTAGAAGCAAAACATCTAGAAGCCAAGGACACAGAAATTCAGGCATTGAAAGAAAAGGTATCTGACTTGTGCCAAATTGCTGAGTTTTTAGTCCAATTTAGATGGCCAGCTAGATTTTACAGCCTTATTTTGAAGGAAAAATACCTTAGATGGCAGGTCATGAGGATTACTTCAAACCTTCCATACAAATTGGACACTATTGAAGATTTTCTAGAGGCATATTTTGACAGTCCTTTTGAGCAGAAAAATCTTTTGTGTGAACTATTTTTGCATAGTTTCTTCATTCCAGAGGAAGTTGACTCTCATCCTCAAATCTACATTGGAGATGTTCAGTTGAGAGCATTCATGTCTACTGTGCAAAATTAGCTTTATTGGGATCATGAGAAAAGGTAGAATAAAGTGATTGAAACAAGGGCTGAGTTGTTAGTCAGAGCAATCCAACAAAATCACCTAAATATCACTCAGCAGCACTTCTCAATGATGAACAGGGATGATATTAAGAGAATGTACTTGAACAATTTGAGGGACTGTGTAACCAGATTTAACAATTTCTGTGATCACAATTTCTTCCCAGCATTGTCAGTATGCAGAGACAGATGGAATGAACTTTCCATGTCTTTAAGAAAAAGAGAACCTATCTCCCCCATCAATCTAGAGTGGTCCAGAAGAAGAGCAGAAGGTGTAGTCCAACTGATCCAGATCATGCAACATAACTGGATAGGTCTCAGGTTCAGGCCTCCAACCATCATTACTCCAGTTCCATTTTACTTTGAAGAAGATGCCCAGCCTGATGAACAATTTGAATATTGGCTCAGAAACATTCAGGAAAATAGAGGATATTACATAGGCAAGAAGTTATTCTACAGGTCATGGAATCTAAACATGGACATATGTGATTCCATAGCCCAACAGAATGCATGAGGGCATGCATTAATATAAGTTGGGGGGAAAATTATGAGGCCTGGAAATGCCTCAATCATAACATGTTTTGTACACTAAAAATGCCTATAAACTCTTATGTTTTATCTGATATGTTAGTTAAGTTGATTTAATATGTTGTATATTAACCATTTTGCATTATCAATGTATTTGAAATATTATATGCTGATTTTACAGCTTTTTGCATAGTTTTATGTTCTTTTTGCTATGATTTGCTACAATGGGATATGCTTAGAATAATAGCAGCATTTCACTAATCATATTTTTATTTGTTTCAAGCATTTACTTCACCTAAATCTGGCAACAGTGCAAGCAAACTGTTGCTATGCAGCAAAAACTGGTCTTTCCCATGTAAATTCCAGCCAGCTGTCCATAAATAGCAAGGCATGGAATTCACATTAGAAAATGGATGAAGACCATTAGAATTTGATCTTAAGAGATAACCCACCTGAGAGATGCAGAAGAAATCAATGGAAAAGCATACATTTGTTCATTCCGAAGTATCTTCGGAATGAACAGATATCTTTGGAATGAAGAAACACAGTATCTTCGGAATGAACAGGATCTTCGAAATGAAGAATGTAGCATCTTCGGAATGAGCGGATCTTCGGAATGAAGCATGTAGTATCTTCAGAATGAGCGATCTTCGGAATGAGAATGCAGTATCTTCGGAATGAGCGATCTTCGGAATGAAAACTGCACTGTCTTCGAAATGAAGCCACTTATCTTCGAAATGAAGAACATAATGTGTTTTTGACCTTTTGACCGATTTCTAAAGCCGGGAAAAGGGAAATAAAGGTTGGAAAAAGTAAAGAGAAATATCTTCCATCTGTCTTTGCCGTCATTGCCGACCAAAGCCATCATTAAGGGAAAGATCAGGTTTTAGTCCTCTTCTAGGATAAAACCAGAATTTGTTGTAGCATTGTAGGATTAGATCTTTTGAGATATTCTTTGTTTGTAATCAGATCATAGGATAGCTATAAATATTGCTCCCGTTCAGGTTGAGCCTAGTAGTAATAGCAGATAGATAGAAAATAGAGTAAGGAAGCTAGCAAAAAATATAGAGTATAACTAGAAATTGACTGTTACAGTCCTGTAATAGTTTTTCAGCAGAATTCTTGTAATCATGTCTTTTGATCAATAAAGTGCACCAGTTCTATTTCAAATTACTTGTAAATGAGTGTGATTAAGATTTAGAAAAAGAGAGATACTTACACCTTCTTCTGGACAAAGAGGCTGGCCACTTCCAGACCTAGGAGGAGGACTAACAAAGCAGGTTTTTATTCTGATTTTGCTGCAGCAGAATGAGTCCTAGAACTTGTTATGTCAAATTGCTTGTAAATAGTTGACAATAATTGTAGTATTAGTTTATTTATGCTAAGTTTAATCTTGTGCTTAAAGCTTTTAGTTGCAATCTTACTTTCAGAAAAGTTTCCACTTTATTTTTAGGTTGTTATTTCTAGAATTTACTGTTTTTCAGCAATTTCTTGCATTTTTGTGTTTTGCTGTCAAAATCTGAACAGAAGATTGACAACCTTCTGTTACAGAATTTTGATAGTTTTTATTTCCACATTAGATCTAGACTTTCATTACTGCAAAAGTAATTAGATTTCCTTTCTGCAATTAGGATCAGACTTTCAATTCTGCAACTGTTAATTCTGCAATATAATTAGGTCTCATTCTGCAATTGTAATTAGGACTTCATTTCTGTAGTTAGTGATTAGTTTCTAATTCTGCAACTTAGATTAAGATTTAATTCATGCAATTTAGAGAATATGTTGTTGCTTTAGTGCCCCTCCATGACATAATCCATGAGGATGTCATGATCAGACTTCTAGTTCTATCTTTGGAAGGAAGGACGCTACAGTGGTATAGACTGCTTGGGCATAAAAGCATCTGCTCATGGGATGACTTAGCGGGAGCGCTTTTCAGAACAATTGATGGCTCTCAGGATCCCTTCCAGCTTTTTATGTACCTCTTCACCATCATGAAAGCACCTTTGGAGAGAATCACGAACTTCAATGTCCGATTTTGTAGAAGTTGGAAGAGAATTCTATGGGATATCCAACCAATGCCAGCCCAAGCCCACCTCTTCTATGTTTGGGCCTTTCACCCAGACATGAGCCTCCTCTTACTACAATCAAGTGAACAAATATTTCCTCAAATATTTGAGGAAGCAGTATGAGCAGAGCAGCTCCTACTCCTATCTGGAAAGTGGCAGTGGGGGGAAACTCCATCACTTTTTCCAATATTGGTTGCTCCTATCTATCCTGCATAGTATTCACCATGGAAGATTCCTCATACTGAGCAGAGACCTGAGATATAGTCGTTTGGAGCTCAAGGGGAAAATTTCACCCAAGGCCAACGATGGGAATATGCAAGCTTTGCCCCAGCAATGAACAATATGGTTGCTTGTAGTCTCTATCAGAGGATGGGCTAAGGAGAGAAATAGACTCAAGTGGCGGAACCTAAGAACAAAGAGGGCACATTTTTGCACCCTTTTTGTATCCCAGTGGATGGCACGCAAGTATTCAGCTAGATCCCATTAAGCATGTTTCATCAAGATGAACCTGAAGAGATCCTGGAAGATTACTATTTTTTGGAGGAGCCTTGTTACCGCATCAGGAGGGTGGAAGAACCTGTACCCAGCCCATAGTTAGTAGATTCTTCGATATTCTGGTATTGGTTCTAGCCCCCACTATGACCAGTACCCCAAGAGGCCCCTCATGCGGTGAACTCCTTCGCCACATAGTTCATCAACAGTATGGGTATTGGAAAGAGTGACAACTCACTGCGTTGCTCCTTGTTCGCAACATGGACAACTTTAGGAAGAGGCCAGTCGGACTTCAAAGATCAACTGAATTTCAATCATATCTGGCCTGAACATTGCAGGTTCACTAGATAGGCACCCAAAGCTAGGTTTATGGTGGTGGCATGCCAATCATGTTGCAAAATTTTGTGTAAATACTGTAAATAGCCCGGCTAGTAAATGTTGACAATATTGTCACATTCCACCAAGGGGTAGAAAAATTGAAACTTTGTATAATATTTGTTTTGTTGAAAGTTTTCTTTTGTTTATAAGTTATAGCAATTTTGGTTTTCCCTATCGCCCCCTGGTGGACAAAATGAAAAGAAAAGAGCTTCGGGCCCGAAGCGCTTCAAATCATCACTTCGGGCGAGAACTTTGCCGAAAAAGGACGAAGGAAATGCTTCGCACCCGAAGCATTCCCAGCGGCTACTTCGGGTGAAGAGTTTTGCGAAGCGGCATCCAAGCAACTTCGTCGAAGAAGAAAAGATAGCCCGAATCGGCTAAGGCAATGAAAATACTTCGGGCCCGAAGTATTTCTAAAATCCACTTCGGCCGATTTTCACCCGAAGCGATAGAGGTCGAGAAAATGTTTCGGCCAAAACTCCCCTGAACCACCGTTTCAAAAGAAGATCGGCCCGAAGCGTTTTTCCCGACCCATCAGCGAAGCAGTTTTTCCAGCGAAGCAGCGAAGGATAGAGGGAGATCGGCTTCGGCACTCCACGCCCTCGAAGTAGTTTTGCGAAGCGAAAATCAGCGAGGCACTTTCCAGGAACGCTTCCCAAGTTGGGCATTTTCCCGAGGCGATCAGAGAGCCTCATAAATGCATATTTTCTTGCCCGATAAGCCCGCTGCTCATTTTTGGCAATTGGATGCGAAGTATCAATCCGAGAAGGAGAGCCCGACAAGCATGGCCGCCACTCGAGCACCGCACCTGCAATCCGAGGACACCCAGGTGGCTCATTTAATGCATCTTTCCCCGGTTGACTCGGTCACCATTACCAGTTTTGGTAGCCGATTTGAGATATCATCCGCAGCAGCAGCGAGGAGCCGATTTCTCAGGGCCCGAGGGCGTACTCCGCCATTTTTTGTAATAATGATTCAGAGGGCCGGGTCCTCTATAAAAACCCAGGATTTGCAATGTAAAAGGGGGGGAACTTTTTGCTAGAAAGTCTGCTGTAACTTGATGTCCTGCGTCTAATACTAAAGATTTTTGTACTCCATTTCTCTCTTTTATGCTGCCTTCTGTGCTTAATTCTTTTGTCTGTCTGCATTCGTATACTGAGACTTTGAATCCTGAATCCGGTGTGCGATTGGGGACTGTACCCTAAAATTCGCCCTGAAGGATACATAGGAGAGGAAAAACGTCCCTGTTGCCTTCTTTTATGCTGCCTGGTGGATCGAGGTTTCTGTTATTCCCTCATCTTAATCGTTGTTACTCTGAACCCTGAATTCCAGCGAGAGAGAGAGGAGAACCCTGCGAACCCGTCCAGAGGATACATAGGAAGGTCGGCACTGCGTTTCCTTCATCTATTCTAGGTGTTCTTTGTTGCTATTCGAGTTATTAGTGAGTGATCGTGCTTCCTGTTCTTCCCCACCTTGAATCATCAATCTCTAACCCTTACCCCTTTTTATTTCTTTCTCTAACCCGAACTCCTTTTATCTCTTTCCTGCACTCTTATCTCAAACCCCAAAAGTAGATTAGTATAGGAGCCGGCCTTCTCTGGAGATTGGCACGAGGGGCATCTCTTCCCTTCGGCCTTTCAATGTTGGTCGTAGGTCCAGGGCATGCAAACCCATCGAAAGTCCTTTCCTATGTGGATTTGATGACCAACAGTTTTTGGCACGCCCGATGGGACCCAAGGTCCCATATTTGAGAAAATTTCTAGCCCGTCTTCACCGGAGCCAGTAGTTCTAACAAGTTCCCGGTGAGATCCGGTCAGTCTCATCCCCTGAGTAGTAGTGAGAATCGATGCTCTCATTACTAAGAGACTCTTAGCATCTGGCGACTCTGTTTTACCCGAGAATCTTCAAGTCGTAAAGACCAGTACTAAAAGCTTGTGCCTTCATGCAAACGAGATGGAGAGTTAGGAATAGAGGAGAGGAAACCGAGTTCTTTGAGCTTGATATTGATGCCTTTGGGGAACGCTCTAGGTTAGTTACCCCTGAATATCTCTTACGCGGGACATCCTCGCAAGAGGCTGCTGTTGACGAGCAAGGCCCAACTTTCGATAGCACAGCGGCTAGTTTTCCTCCGAATCCTCCCAACTCATCGAAGCATCCTAGTGCCTCCGTTCCCATTGCCCTTTCGACGAGCAACCCAAGAGGGACTTCGGGGACTTCTATTCCATAGAACCCAGGCACAAATATGGCCCAAACAACAACAACAACAACAAAAGCAACCGCCACCCAGATTATTCCCAGCATGGAATTCTTCGTCACCGTTGAATCTCGTGGGCCAAGGGCAAGTTCCACCTGCTACAATAAAAAAGCTTTCGACGTTCGATGGAACTGGAAAGACTGCTCTAGAGCATATCCAGGACATCATTTCCCTGGCGGCGATCCATGATATCATAGAAGAGCGAGTGATGGTGAAGCTCCTGGTTCTCTCCCTTAGAGGAAAACTCCTCTATTGGTATAGATCTCTGCCATCCGGCACTATTACGGGATGGGACCAGTTAGCCGAACAGTTGATGCAAGGCTTCAATGAGTCCGCCGATCCAACTTCTCTTCTACAACAATTCACTTCGATCCAAAGGCATCCACAAGAAGAGATTGTAGACTTCAATGTTAGGTTCGCTCGAACCTGGCAAAGAGTCCCAGTTGGGCTTCACCCAACTGACGAAGCCGCGGCATACTACTTCCTTCGGGCATTCAACCCTGATATCGGCCTTATGATAAGGTACTCAAATGTCAATACTTTTCCAGAGTTGTATGGGTTAGCCAAGAAAGCAGAAATGGACCTCATAGCCATGGGTAAACTCCCTCAAAGAATGCCAATGCCCATACTCCCCGAGTTCCTTCAAGCCCAGTATGCGAGCGCAGTCGCTCCGTAGATTTTTGCAATCCCTGCATACCCGATCTCATCCTGGAACCCGAATCCCGTTGTCTCGCAGATCACCGCTCCATAGATACATTTCCCCACACTTTCAACTATGCCTCCCACTATCACTCCAACATTTCCAATGTTGCCAGCACCCCTCCAACATCCTGCCTTGCCTTCGATACCGACTATGGCTTCTTTACCATCAGTTCCCAAGGCCGATGATATGCAAGCCAAGATACTGCAAGAAATGCAATCGTTAAATGCCATAGTGCAGACCTTGTCCAACGACATGACCGTTGTCAAGAAGAAGCAAGCGCAACAAGAGTTTCTACCAAGAAGGTCTTATCCCATGCCTGCACTTACCAAAGATCAAGCGGTCCATCAAGGAAAAGCTTCGGCAAGAAATGCTGCGATAGATGAAGTCCCAAGCACTTTCGATCATGTATACTGGTGCTCTACATGTAATGATCCTCACGAGGAGAATACATGCATGTTGCATCAACACTACGTGCAGACACTAGCTAGCAACGGTCAGGGCGGTCAAGTCAACGTCATCAGACAATTGGATCAGAACTTGTCCATCGGTGAGGAAGAGCCAGTCGTAGTCCTTACCAGGGGAGGTAAAAGGATGATAGAGGTGGATGCTACCCAAATGGCTCCTTTGAAGGTACACGCTCATTTTGAGAAGGGACAACCATCCTCTTCGGCCCCGAGCGAAGCTCCTCCGCCAGCTCCAATCAAAGAAAAGGCCCAAAAGGCCACTACCGAACCACCTCAGGTGGAGACCAAAGAACAGGCTAAGGAGAAGCTCAAGTTTCCCTCGCTCACCAAGCGACAAAGGGTCGAAGCGACAGAGCAATATCGCACCAAGTACGAACCGAGAAAGGAACCTGAGGTGCATAGCTCCCCAGCCTACAACATTGTAGAAGAATTGAAGAGAATTCCAGCCAAAATTAGTTTGTATGATGCTCTGCAACTTCCTGGACAAGTGGACCTGCTGCAAGAATCATTGAAGAGGATCAATACAAAGAAGGCAGAGCCGCTCGCCCTGGTGCAGACCTTGTCTACGTCCATTACGAGAAAAAATAGACCACCACCGTTCTACTTATCCTTACAAATGGAAGGATATATCATGCATAACTGCATGATAGATTCTGGAGTTGCGACGACAGTGATGCCGAAGGCGGTATGCGAGGAAATAGGCATGGAATACACATGAAGTAGTCATGGAGTCCTCCAACTGGATGGTACCCCAGTGAAGACTATAGGTGTCATCAAAGACATTCCTATTCGGCTACATAAGACACCTCAAATCGTAGTCATACAAGAGGTGGTAGTCGTGGATCTGGAGCCCTACTTCAGCATGTGCCTGTCAAGGGAATTCACGGCAAAGCTAGGCGGATATCTGTCCATGGACTACACTCATCTGGAGATCCCCTTCAAAGGGAAGAAGGTGAAAATCTATAATGAAAAGCCTTCTACGTTCCTGGTTCAGAAGATGTCCGAGGAAGAGAGCAGTGGCCCTGTGCATACGATCACGGAGGAGCTAGAGCAAGTGGATCTAGTCCAGGAATCCCTCGCACAATTGTGTTGTGAAGATGAATTTTCATTGGCAGATTTCAATGCCATGATAGAGACTGAGGTGGGGTGCTACACCATCGCCAAGTCCGAGAAACCAGCCAAAATGGAGGGAAAGGTTTCTGCTCAAGAAGGACTATGGAAATTGTTCTTCGATGGTGCCCGATGCAAGAACGACGCTGGGGCAGGAATCCTTCTGATTTCCCTGTCCGATGAGCAAAAGGAATATTGCTACCGATTGACATGGAGCTGCACCAACAATGCAGCAGAATATGAAGCCTTGTGCTTGGGACTCAAGAAAGCTGACAAGTTAGGCATAAGGCATCTTCAAATCTTCGAAGATTCTGAACTAGTTTGCAACTAGGTCACCAACAGATGCTCTTCAAAGAAGCACTATCTTAAATCATACCGCAATAGGGTATGGGACCTGTTCGACCAGTTTGAATCCCTCAATCTACAGTCTATTCCATGAGAAAAGAATCGACATGCAGATGTCTTAGCATCCATCGTAGCCCGATATTCTCCAGTGGATGATATGGTGCATAAGCCGAAGGCTGTAAGGATGATCTATAGACCCTCTGTCCCAGACAGAGATTTACACTGGCAAGTTTTTGACAATGACGAGCAGATTGTTAATTTCATGATCCAAGAAGCCGCTACAGTCGAAGACCGAAGCCTTGATGAGGAAGAATACGAAGGATTGGTCCAGTTGAAGAACAACCACGTTCCCAAGGGATTGATCACGCTTGAGAGCCTTTTCGATCAAAATGATCGATCGCTCTCCCGTAGGATCCAGATCAGCGCGCAGCAATATCAAGACTTAGAACTGGAACCTGGGAAAGTAATAAAGGTCGGGACCGATTGTACTTTGGAAGAAATAGAGCGAATCCGATGTTTGTGTAAGAGGTACCCAGATATCGTGGCTTGGTCTTATCACGACCTCAAGGGATATGATCGACAGCTGATTCAACATACAATCGAATTACAAGAAGGGGCCAAACCTTTTCGATAGAAGCAAAGGCCGGTTAATCCAAAGATCGAGGTCCTGATGAAGGCCGAACTGCTAAAAATGCTCGAAGCAAAGATCATTTATCCCATCAAGCATTCTTCCTGGGTAGCGAACTTGGTCCCTGTCAGAAAAAGAATGGAGACATCCGGTTATGCGTGGACTTTCGCAACCTGAATCATGCTTCCCTCAAGGACCACTATCCTCTCCCGCAGATCGATCAGATCTTGCATTCGATGGTTGGAGCTCAACGATTCTCCCTGCTCGATGGTTTCTCCGGATATAATCAAATCTGGGTCAGGGACGAAGACCAACATAAGACCGCATTCACAACCAAGTGGGGCACATTCGCCTACCAGCGGATGCCTTTTGGCCTCTCGAATGCGGGAGCTACTTTCCAGAGGGCGATGGACCTAGCTTTTGGTGAGCTTCTGAACAAGGTTATTGTTATCTATTTAGATGACATGACCGTCTTCTCCCGAAGGAGAGAAAACCACCTAGAACATCTTCAACAAATTTTTGAAAAATGCCGAGAATTTGGCATCTCAATCAATCCAAAAAAGTCTATCTTCGCAGTCAGCGAAGGAAAGCTGCTGGGACATGCAATTTCAGAAAAGGGTCTCACCGTGGATCCTGACAGAGCCGAAGCTCTGATGAAGCTCCCAATCCCAGCAGATAAAAAGGGCCTTCAATCTTTCTTCGGTCAGATTAACTTCGTAAGGAAGTTTGTCCCAGACTTCGCCCAGGTCATTAAGCCGATGTCTGAGCTTTTAAAGAAGGGCGCAGAATTTGTCTGGATAGAAGAGAGGAGGAAAGCATTCAAAGAAATCAAGGCCCGAATTGTTCAGGCACCGGTCTTGATCAACCCCGACTACAGTCGAGATTTTATCCTGTATGCAATAGGAGAACCTGAAAGCTACGCCGCGGTCTTGACGCAAAAGGGGGAAGATGGAGAGGAACGTCCCATCGCGTTCCTCAGCCAGATAATCAATCCCCATGAAGAAAAGTACAATTTCATCGAGCGTCAAGTGCATGCAGTAATGAAGTCTCTCAAGAAATTCAAACAGTTCATTTCTTAGAGTCGCACGACAGTCTTCGTCATTCACCCCGATGTGCGTAGTTTCATTATCCAAGGGGAACTGGGAAGCAAGAGAGCTGGTTGGGTGAGCAAAATCCAAGAGTTCGATATTGAGATCAAGCCTACCAAACTAGTTCGCGGTCGTGCACTATGTCAAGAGCTGGCGAAGAACGCAACGGCCGAAATAATAGACTGTCAGTCGGATGACTTGCCAACAGGAGAATGCCTCGCTAATCAGGAAGGGGCCGAGAAAGATTGGGTCAGTGAAATAGTGGAATATTTCAACACCGACAGATGCCCCTCACATCTGAATGCTTCGCAGTGAAGACATTTCAGGATGCGGTCCGCCCGATACACTATGCGCCCAAAAGGCCTATTTTTCAGGAACATCGACGGCGTCCTCCTCAGATGCATAAAAGATGATGATAAGAGGAGAGTCCTGGGCGAATTTCATTCAGGACTATCTGGAGGGCACTTTGCTGGAAGAACGACGACACTAAAGATAATCAAGGCGGGTTACTATTGGCCCACACTCTTTGTCGATGCCTTCTCCGTTTGTCGAAGATGCGAGCAATGCCAAAAATTCGCCGACCGAAGCAGAAATGCTTCGATGCCACTCCGACCGATACAAGTAGAAGCCCCCTTTCAGCAATGGGGACTGGATTTCGTAGGGGCCATATCGCCAAACTCCTCCGCTGGGCACAAATTCATTCTGACTGCGACTGATTACTTCACCAGGTGGGCCGAGGCAGTCCCCACAAAACATGCCGATCAAGATACCGTGGTCACCTTCCTGGAAGGATTGATTACCCGCTTCGGTATCCCCGAAGCAATTATTACAGATAACGGTCCTGGTTTCACAGGCGCAAAGATCAACGAGTTCCTATACAAGTATGGGATATATCACAAGGTGTCTTCCAACTATTACCCCCAAGGCAATGGATTGGCAGAATCCACCAACAAAACCCTGTTGAGGATACTGAGAAAGCTGATCGATCAAAACAAAAGAACTTGGCACCTCCTTCTGGATCGGGCCTTGTGGGCCGATCGGGTTTCTGTCAAAAGGTCAATCAAGACTTCGCCGTATGCTCTGGTCTACGGCAAGGAGGCCATCCTGCCCACTCACATCGAGATCCCTGCGTTACAGTTGCTAGAAGAAGATGAAGCTAACCCGATGGAGGAACGCCTGGTCCAGCTACTACAACTAGAAGAGGAACGTGAAAAGGCCTACCAGAACTTCGCACGGCATGCCGAGGTCACCCGAGAATGGTTCAAAAGGAAATCATCCGATCGCACATTCAAAGCAGGAGACCTGGTATGGAGGTGGGATTCATGGAAGGCCAAGCCCCGGGAATCATGACAAAATGGATGCGTTCTCGGGACGGACCGTTTGAAATAGTAAAAGTGAATTCGGCCAATTCCTTCATCCTCAAAGATGCGAATGGCCAAGTTTTACCAATCTCCGTCAATGGTCTTCACCTGAAGACCTTCAATCGCTGAGGTATGTACACTCAAAAAAAAAAAAATCTTGCATATATTTTGTATATAGGATTTCGATGCTTTGTATATACTCTGTTCAAAATATCACGGAGAGCAAGCGCCTCTTCAACCGCAAAAGCTAGACTCCTAGCTTCGGCTTCACAAAGCACGATCGGAATCGCCTTCGGGGGGTTTCGGTCCGAAGTAGCCGACGAAGGGAAGTTCGCCGCGAAGCAGTTCATCCTCGGAGAACCAAACCACATGCAAACCAAGGACGTGGAAAATGCTTCGCTAAAGAAATGTGCCGAAGGCGTTGTCCGAAGTAATTCTTGGTGAAGCCCTCCTCGATGAAAGGGGTTTCGGTCGACGGTATTCATGAACCGAAGCGGCAGTGTAGCAAAGGGGAACTTCGGGCCCGAAATGAAGAAAATCAGCCCGAAGAAGAACTTCGCGATGAAGCATTTTCATCGAACCCCGCTTCGGAGTGGACACATTTAAGTTGTGCCTCGGGGAACGTGCCGACAATAGCCTCAAAAGGGGACCGAAGCAGATGAACTCAATACGAAAGAAACGGCACTCATCCCAAGGCAGTTCGTTGACCGAAAAGCCATGCAAAAGTACCAGGTGGCAGCGACTCGCGCTCTCGATACAAAATCAAACCGTCGAATTGCATGGCCCCATGTACGACGCCGCCATATAGCCAATCAGATGCCATAGCGATACTTTCGGGCTAGGCCCACGAAGTAATTACGGTGGTTGCCATAAATGCCGAAAGTTGCCCTCCGAAGCTATAAAATGCAGACGCCCGTTAAGAACAAACCATTTGCAAGTGTGAGAGTTGAGTCTGCATTCTGCCACCTCGGAAAGCTTATGCATCAAAGGTTTCGCTGTTCGCCATGATTACCCCGTCCTCTGTTTTGAGGTGCCGAACTCTGCTACATCACAAGTTATTCGGCTGCAATCGTTCACAATGGGAAGGAAGAACCCCACGCGGAAGGGAAAAGAGCCGGAGGTGACGGTTCCAGAGAAGGCGAAAGCCACGGAAGAAAAGAAACAGACACCCAGGAGGGCCAATCCTCCCCCACGCATAGGAAAATAGGTGATGGAAGGAAGGGAAGAGTCCGATGATGAGCCCAGTGTAGAACCACCTGTCGATAAGTGGGCAAAAATCAGAGACCCAGAACTCTCAAGAACCGTGGCCGAGCTTCGGTATACCATCGACTTCATGAAAAGTAGGCTCTCAATGGAGAACAAGAGGGCCATGGCGTATTATTCCCACATATACTGGTATCTGGTCCTTCCTACACATCACTGCCCCGAGCTCATATACGCCATTGCTCAGAACTATCAACCGCAAACAAGGCAGGTGTTAGACGCCTCGGGTAAAAAGTTGTTTTCCATTCTGAAGGAGGATGTGCAGGCAGCGTTCGCACCATAGCAAAGGCCACCAAAAGGCTATACCATTCGCAATGTCAGCCTGAGCGAACAAACGGATAAGTTCACCTCTAATCCCTTCATTCTGAGCTTTTTGCATGAAAATCTCAAGAGCGGACTTCCTTCCGGTAAGCGACCCCAGATGCCCCTGCCCTTGGAGGCCTTCAAGAACACAGATATATTCTCTATCATTGCATGGGTAGGGGGCTTGTCAAGCGATACTTTGGTATGCCCATGGCAGGTGTCGCTAGCCGAATGCATTTCCAGAGGAGAGTTCTATGCTCCCGACGCTTCGCGGCCGAACACTAACCCAGTTTTCTTCGATTGGGCAGAATGGGTGGCCCAAAATCTGCATATGCGGTTGTCATCCATGAAGGATGCTAGCAAGGAGCCGTACTTCCAGCCTTGTTCCTTCTTGGTTTGGCTCTTTTTCTTCCATGTACATAAAACCCTTCCCCATTGTGATATTTCACCAGTCGACAAGGATGGGATCCCTTTGCCTGTATATCAGTGGACCCGTCTCCTGCTGAGGTCGGAGTCCTATTACCCTTTCAACCAGTAGTTTTTGGGACCTGCGATGCACATTCTGACAGGGTCTAGCCCTCGGGTGCCTCTCTGCCTTAGAGATAAAGTGGTACTGGAGAGAAAAGGGGATGTGTTTCAATTGACACAAGGGCTTGTGATCCGCCTTTTTGGCTTCACAGGGAAGCCCTTCTTGCTGCCCTTTTTCCCTTCGGAGTACCAATTTGCCCTGGAAGTTGCTCGACAAAGTGACGCGACCGACGAAACTTATGGTCACGGGCGGAAGTGGGCACACACCTGCGACTTTCCCTTCAAGATGGGAGTGATCGAAGTCTTTGCCTTAAAACAGAACATATACCTGGAGGAGAGGCTCGTCGATTTTGGTCTGCTTCAAATACCACAGAGGTGGCTCTACGACCCATTGGGGGTGATGAGAGATCATTTGAAAAGCAAAAACTTCCATGTCTGTCCTCGCCCCGAAGTTCTGGAGCAAAGGAATAACCCCAATGGTATGGACCTGGAGTGGCACTTAGAGGAGATGAGGACGTTGCCTCCTTGGCATGACTTCTATCCTATGGAGGTCGAATTCGACCCAGACCAGTACCCATTCCCAACTCCCGACTCCACTTTCTGGAGAAAAGCAAGGGACGATTTAAAAGAGGAGTTAAAGGACTGGGACGAGGAGCAGTTAAGAGAATGGTGGATTATGAGAGTCCATCGCCGAAAGATGAATTCTTATGGGCTTCTAACAATGGACAGGGAATTCGCAATTGTGTATCAGACCAATATTGGGTCATGGAAACCCTTGTCCTTCGTCGATTTCGTTCCACCGGCCACTCCAAGTTCAGACGAAGGCCCCGGGAAGACTGATAATGTCCCCAAGGAAAAAGCAGCCAGGCCCGTGCCAAAGGCTTTATTACAGAGTCCATCCGAAGATCTCGAGACAACAATAGAGGAATCAGAGCAACCCCTCAAGAGGAAGAAAAGAAAGGAGCGGGAACCTACACAGGCACCCCCGAACTTCCCAAAATGACCACGTACAGGCACGCCGAGCGCCCCTACCGAAAGATCAGTATCGGGCTCGACCGAAGAAAATGATGGAGAAGCTCCACCAAATGCCGAAGCGATCCCAAACGTAGATATCATCAACGTGGAGGAACTCGTGGAAGTCATGGAAGCCGAGAGTACCGAGGCCCAGGAGGAACCAGGGCCGATCACCCAGGAGATCACCATGGCCGCTCTGCCAGGAGGGCACGCAGGTACGTTTTCTTCGCCTTATGCTCTGGTTGCTCGTAAGTCCACCCCGACCCTAGCCGAAAGCTCTCACCTATCCACCCTGCCTCCACAAGGTCAGTCACCTCCTTGCGTCGTGTCCCTAACTACTCCCCCCGAGTCTTCCGGCCAGGACAAACCTGTCGAAGTTACTTCGCCCAGCCACACCGCCAATCCTTCAGTCATCAACCAGGGTGAAGCCAATAGCCCAATACCGAACCCCGAGGCTCATTCCTCCATTGTACATAACGTGTTCCCACTCGTCGAAGCCCCCGTCACCCCTGTTGCCGAACCTTCGGGTGAGGCTATCCCCTTCAACTCCTTATATTTGTTCAATCCCTCGGTTGTAGACCCAGCCGCATTCGACTCCGAGCTGTCCTCAATACGGGAGTCCCCCTTGGCCAAAAAACTCCTCCAAGCCCGACAGAACACAGAGAGAATGTTGAAAGAGGCAAGAAAGAAGAGAGGGCGCTCGCTCGCTCAAGTTGAGAAATGTGTCGTCTTCGATTTCGAGGCGGGAAAGGTGCATAAAGTGAAGAAGATACCCAAAGTCCAGAAGCCCCTGGATGAAATGACTCCAGCGGACTATGAATATCAGGATAAGGAAAAGGACTTGGAACATCTGAATGTGGACAAGGAGTCCGCCTCTATGCACATTGGAATCGAGACCTTCAAGGCACATGCCAACATTGCCAACAAGCACAGGTTCGAGGCCGAGAGCGCTAACATCAAGCTGGAGGAGGAGCTAGCGAGGGCTCGCTCCAAATTGGCAGAGGCCGAGGAGCAATGCAAGCTGATGCAGAAAGAAGCACGCGCCCTAAAGCTACAGATAGCACAGCTGGAGTGCACAGCTGAGAATCAAGCACAAAGGCAGGCCAAAAATGATTTGAGGGTCAAGGAGCTTGAAAGTAGGATCTTGCAAGCTCAGATCCAGCTGCACGAGAAGGAAAGCCTAGGGCTATTTGACAAGAGCAAAATCAAGGAGATTCGCTCATAGTTGCTCAAGAGTTTCAGGTCTCGGGCTGCCAGTGCCCTTTCAGTTTTAGTCTACACCATAGAGGCCCAGGTTGCCACCGTCGAAGGAGGACCAATCATTGAAGAGGTCATTCAGAATGTCAGAGCTCGACTCAAGCTGGCCCTCAAGGTCCAAGATGCAAGGTATCAAGATTTGAAGCTCGCAGCGATGAGTCGGACAACAAGGGATTGGTCAACAGCCTAGGCCACAGTTCGCGCCTTTTTCTCCATAGCCAAGAAAGCTCAAAAGGCGAAAGTCCTACTGGATGCATTCAAAAGCGAGAGGCACGCGTCAATGGGCTACTTCGAGGACCTCTTCTCCTTAGGCTTCTCGAGTTTCATGAATGATGATGGGAAGCCATTAGCCAAGGAAGAAATCATGCCAAAGTGGCAGCAGTTTGAAGGCGACGTTTCGGAGATAGACGAGTGGGCCGAACCAATAATAGAGAAGCAGGTTTTTGATTACATATTGAAATACTGTAGAATCGTCGCTTCCTTAAACGATCTGTATACCAGGTCCCAACATGCAAAAATTGGGCAGATCGATAGGTTTCGCGCTTTGGTCAGGTCCCTGGAGAATCAAGAGCTGTTCACAAAAAGCGTCTGGTCTCAGGTTCGTCGAACCTTGAGAAATATCCACGTCCGCCTGGCCCCACTGCCAATGGCTGAAGACGTAGCAGAAGCAATGGCGCCTGGAGAAGAAGAAGAGTGAGAAGAGGAAGAGGAAGGACAAGTTGTGGAAGCACCCCTAGAAAAGGAACAAGGAGAAGGGTCTGGAGGTAACTCTAGCCCAATGGATAAAAGCTGAGGGTTCTACCACCGAGACGAGCTCGTTGCCCCGCGAGCCGCCAAGAATGTTGACAATATTGTCACATTCCACCAAGGGGCAGAAAAATTGAAACTTTGTATGATATTTGTTTTATTGAAAGTTTTCTTTTGTTTATAAGTTATAGCAATTTTGGTTTTCCCTATCGCCCCTGGTGGACAAAATGAAAAGAAAAGAGCTTCGGGCCCGAAGCGCTTCAAATCATCACTTCGGGCGAGAACTTTGTCGAAAAAGAACAAAGGAAATGCTTCGCACCCGAAGCATTCCCAGCGACTACTTCGGGTGAAGAGTTTTGCGAAGCAAGTTCGTCGAAGAAGAAAAGATAGCCCGAATCAGCTAAGGCAAAGAAATTACTTCGGGCCCGAAGTATTTCTAAAATCCACTTCGGCCGGATTTCTCCCGAAGCAATATAAGTCGAGAAAGTGTTTCAGCCAAAACTCCCCGAACCACCGTTTCAAAAGAAGATCGGCCCAAAGCATTTGTCCCGACCCATCAGCGAAGCAGTTTTGTCAGCGAAGCAACGAAGGATAGAGGGAGATCGGCTTCGGCACTCCACGCCCCGAAGTAGTTTTGCGAAGCAAAAATCAGTGAGGCACTTTCTAGGAATGCTTCCCAAGTTGGGCATTTCCTGAGGCAGTCAGAGAGCCTCATAAATGCATATTTTCTTGCCCGATAAGCCCGTTGCTCATTTTTGGCAATTGGATGCGAAGTATCAGTCCGAGAAGGAGAGCCCGGCAAGCATGGCCGCCACTCGAGCACCGCACCTGCAATCCGAGGACACCTAGGTGGCTCATTTAATGCATCTTTCCTCGGTTGACTCGGTCACCATTACCAGTTTTGGTAGCCGATTTGAGATATCATCCGCAGCAGCAACGAGGAGCCGATTTCTCAGGGCCCGAGGGCGTACTCCGATAATTTTTGTAATAATGATTCAGAGGGCCGGGTCCTCTATAAAAACCCAGGCTTTGCAATGTAAAAAGGGGGGGAACTTTCTGCTAGAAAGCTGCTGTAACTTGATGTCCTGCGTCTAATACTAAAGATTTTTGTACTCCATTTCTCTCTTTTATGCTGCCTTCTGTGCTTAATTCTTTTGTCTGTCTGCATTCGTATACTGAGACTCTGAATCCTGAATCCGATGTGCGATTGGGGACTGTACCCTAAAATTCGCCCTGAAGGATACATAGGAGAGGAAAAACGTCCCTGTTGCCTTCTTTTATGCTGCCTGGTGGATCGAGGTTTCTGTTATTCCCTCTTCTTAATCGTTGTTACTCTGAACCCTGAATTCCAGCGAGAGAGAGAGGAGAACCCTGCGAACCCGTCCAGAGGATACATAGGAAGGTCGGCACTGCGTTTCCTTCATCTATTCTAGGTGTTCTTTGCTGCTATTCGAGTTATTAGTGAGTGATCGTGCTTCCTGTTCTTCCCCACCTTGAATCATCAATCTCTAACCCTTACCCCTTTTTATTTCTTTCTCTAACCCGAACTCCTTTTATCTCTTTCCTGCACTCTTATCTCAAACCCCAAAAGTAGATTAGTATAGGAGCCGACCTTTCTCCGGAGATCGGCACGAGGGGCATCTCTTCCCTTCGGCCTTTCAATGTTGGTCGCAGGTCCAGGGCACGCAAACCCACCGAAAGTCCTTTCCTGTGCGGATTTGATGACCAACGAGTAAATAAGTATCGAAGGCGCTAAATGTTGCTTAGGAGCTCAGGCACAAAAAAAAAAAAATGCCATCAGTGGATAGTCAGATAAGAGGACAATGGGAGTGACTCTGTTGCCCAATGGATAAAGGCCTGGGATATTTGCATTCAGATGAGCTAAATGCCCCGCGAGAAGCTAATAATGTTGACAATTTTGTCACATTGCATAGAGGGGTAGAAAAAAATCAAAAATTTTCTCTTTGTAAAGTGTTTTTTTTGTTGCTTCGAAAGTATTTGTAAGTGTTGTAGCAATTTTGGCTTTCAATGCCACCCCCTTGTACATAAAATGAAGAAGAAGAGCTTCACTGCCGAACAAGCCAAAGAAGATAGCCTCGCCAAAAGAAGGAAAAAGTGTCACGATATTGCGACATGTTGCATTTTCGCGGCTCAGAGTGACAAGAGGGAGCAAGAAAAAAAAAGTGTCACGATATCGCAACATGTATTTTCATGGCCGAAAGTAAGGAGCAAGAAATAAAAAGTGTCGCAATATCGTGACATGTTGCATTTTCGTGGTCGAAAGCAAGGAGGAGTAAGAAAGAAAAAGTGTTGCGATATCGTGACATGTTGCATTTTTGCGGCTCAAAGCAAGGAGAAAGAGCAAAGAGGAAAAGTGTCGCGATATCGTGACATGTTGCATTCTCGCAACCAAAAGAGGAAAAGTGTCGCGATATCACGACATGTTGCATTCTCACGACCAAAAGAGGAAAAGCGTCGTGATATCATGACATGTTGCATTCTCGCAACCAAAATATGAAAAGTGTCACGATATCGCGACATGTTGCATTATCACGACCAAAAGAGGAAAAGTGTCGCGATATCGTGACATGTTGCATTTTCGTGGCCAAAAGCAACAAAAGAGGACAAAGACATAGAAATGTCATGATTTTGTGACATGTCATATTTTCATGATGCAAGAAGAAGAACCAAGCTGAAGACAAAAATGTCATGATATCGCGACATGTTTTTTTGCGATTCAAAAGGGGCATGCACTCCAAGCTGAGTGTTTTCCCAAGATGATCAAGTGCCTCATAAATGCATTTTTACTTTCCTGGTAAGCTGGCTGCTCATATTTGGCAATTGGAAGTGAAGTATCAGTCTCTGAAGGAGAGCTCGGCAAGCATGGCGGCCAATTGAGCATTGCACCCAAAAACCAAGGATGCTCAGACGGCTCATCAATGCATGTTTCCACGGTTGACTCGGTCACAGTTGCCAGTTTTGGTAATGGATTTGAAATCTCAGTCACGAGGGCCACGAGGAGCCAACTTCTCATATCTCAAGAGTATACTTTGCCATTCTATGTAATAATGACTCAAAGGGTCGGGTCCTCTATAAAAACCCAGGCATTGTAATGTAGAAAGGGGGGGAACTTTTTGCTAGAAATTTGTTGTAACTTGATGTCCTGCAATTAATACCAAAGAGCTTTGGGCTCAATTTATTTCTTTTATGTTGCCTTCTATGTTTATTTCTTTTGTCTTTCTTCATTTGCATACTGTAACTCTGAATCCTGAATTCAATGTGCAATTGGGGACTGTACCCTAAAATTTGCCTGAAGGATACATAGGAAAGGAAAAACGCTATATTGGTTTTCTTTTATGCTGCCTGGTGGGTTGTGATTTCTATTATATTCGCTTGTCCTAATCGTCATTAATTTGAACCCTAAATTTTGATGAAAGGGAGAAGGAGAATCCTGGAGCTCTCCTAGAGGATACATAAGAAGGATGTGGCATTTCTTTCATTTATTCTTGGTGTTCTTTGCTGCTATTCAAGTTGTTAGTTAGTGATCATGCTTCCTATTCTCTCCCACTTTAAATCATTGATCTCTCTTCCCTTACCCCTTTTTATTTCTTCCTCTAACCCTAACTCATTTTATATCTTTCCTGCACCCTTACTCTATTTATCTCTTTCCTACATCCCTTATCTCAAAACACCAAAGTAGTTTAGCATAGGAGTCGGCCTTTCTTCGAAGATTGGCACGAGGGGCATCTCTTCCCTTCGGCCTTTCAATTTTGGTCCGAGTCTAGGGCGCATACACTTACCCAAATCCTTTCCTAGGCAGATTTGATGACCAACAGTAATTACTTTTCGATAAGTTGAACTTAAACTGATTCCACATGATATGGTGGATCCTCCTTTACACATTGTCGCATGTGTGAATGGGACACCATAAAAGAGAGTGTTGATAGATACTGGGTCTTTGAGCAACATTATAACTACAATAGATCTAAAAAACCTAAAGCTCCCAACATCTCATATTGTCACATCTACCTACACCCTTCAAGCATTCAATGATGTCATATGCTCAACGATTGGTACAATCATCCTACCTATTCAAGTAGGAGAAAAGATCATCTTGATGATGTGCCACATCCTGGAGGGTGATATGGCATACAACATTTTGTTAGGAATACCATGGATCAGGGACATGAAGTGTGTCCCTTCCATTGCTCACCAGTGCCTCAAGTACACTCATAAAGGGCAAGTTCATGTCATCCCCATGGACCTAGAGCCCTTCAAGTACTACAACATGGTGGAGTAGTTACCCGAATTGACCTTTCCATCGATACATCTAGATTTTCAACCAAATAAATCTAGCCGAGGTTCGACCCCACCGCTACAGCATACCATGCCCTCCTCATTGTCGGCCCTACCCCAAATGCCTAATACATCAGTGGATCCTTTGCCTAGGAACCTAGAGAAGTGGCCCATTGAGGAGGACCAACCAATCACATCCATTATCTCTATAGAGGATATACTTAGCCTAGATGATGAAGAGACACCACACGAGGCAAACAATGATTTGGATTAAGTCTCACTCTCATCCCTCTTCTATCTGTAGCCCCAGGTTATAGTACATCTGGCTTCTACCAGATTGGGAGAGTACATGGTTAGGAATTTTACCACTACTACTTTAGAGTCGATGCAAGACATGGGTAGACCTCGTATTCCCATAAGCACTATCATACCTCTTGGTATTCCTTCGAATCAAACAAAATTTATCTATGGGGGCCTTGACTATGGCATCGAACCTTACCAACAACAAGAGGAAAATGAGGAACCTTTTGGAGAGGATATTAACTACTTGTCTAACCCTAACTTCATCCTGAAGTACCTTGACCTATGCAACTGGCACGGTTATGGTTTAGGCATGTATGAGCAGGGCATCAGAATCTCTTGTCAACCAAAATATCAAATGCCCTATGACAAGTTGGTAGTGGGATGCAACAATCTGTTGCCTCTAGATATCCTCTTAGATAGCCTAAATCGCTTGAATATAGGCTACAAGGGCAGGTTGGCCCAAGACCCTTATGCCAATGGTAGGAACCTAGGGTTCCTAGCACATAAAATGATAAATAAATAATAAATAGACCTAAAACTAAAAGAATTGCTTTTTGTATTTTCGGGAAGTCCCTTCAATAAATTGTATTATATTTCATATTCATGCATATTTGAATGATAATCTCTTACAATATTTTATACCCACTCTAGGGTTATAAGTGAAAGGTTGCAATGCTTCCTAACCCTAATCTTATATATATCTTATAAGAATATAATAATTAATATAATTAATTATTATATTATTTATTATTATATTATTTTATTATTATAACCATAGGATAGAATATATTATTATTATTATTATTATTATTATTATTATTATTATTATTATTATTATTTATTGTTAGGATAGGATCCTAACATGCCATCCCCCTTTCAAACGCTTTGTCCTCAAAGCGACGAAAAGGTTATCGCCAAATTCATCTCATAACGGTTGCTCATAAGTTTTCTCTGTACTCCAATCCAATCAGTGTACTCAAAGAAATACTTAAACAAGGATACAATGTATTCATTTTGAGCAGCCTCCAATATTTGTTGATGCACTTCTTGAAGTAGACAGATGCTAATCATGGGTATTATTGTAAATCACAACCTAAATTGGAAGATTTAAAATTTTTCATGGGTATGCCACCAAACCACATGTTTCCCAGACTATTGAACCACTGACGTTTCCAGTTCTAACTTATTTAAATTTGAAGAAGCTTTCTTCTTTCAGCTGAACTTCCCAATTTCAATTTTCTTCTTGATTGCACGTTGACCATGGTAAATGAATGAATCTATAATCCTTGAAACTGTGAAAATGCCTCCAACAATAGCACAGACATTTGTTAGAAAATACAAAAATGGTGTCCTTTGCTCTGTAAATTGAACCTTTATGGGAGAAAGATCATAAAAGAAAAATACTCCAGGGAGGGATCGGCTTAATCCAATTTTTGCGGCTTTGAAATGCTCAGTCACTGAGAACTGATTAGTCAAGATCTTGTTTCTTCTAATATCAGTATACACAGTTGGGACCACCTTAATAAAATATTGGTACATGCTAGTGGCAGTTTGTTGGCCTTGCTCTACTCCATCAAGAGGGTTCACAATTCCAGGGAAATGTGCTCCAAAGCTCAACTGATGTATCTTATGGCTGACATTGAAACTGTCCTTCTGAAATGCCAAAAGATCATGCACATGCATGTTTGAATGCTGGAAACTTTTTCCTGGAGCAAAGTGGAAATTGCCAGCTACTTTGTTTACCTCAAGTGATCCATATATGTTACATCCTTCACCTTCTTCCTCTTTGATCTTTTGAAGGAAGCCTTCCCTTTTACACTGATCAATCAAATCAGGATTTGTCAATGCCCAACCTTTTTTACGATATGCTTCATGAAATTCCTCGCAATTATTGCAACATTCATCATCTGACTGTTCTGAACCATAGCAAGATCCACAATAAGTCTCATTATGCTCCAATCTTCCCCCATGCCTCTGAAGTGGCTTCTCAATCGTTGGTGCACCAATTCCATCTGGCCTGGTCTCAATAACATTGCCATGTGAGTCAATTCTTTTCTTGATTATATTGTGTTTCACATCAAGGTGTTGCTCCCCACTGATGTCCATGGCATCCACACTAAGAATGGAATACGCAAGTGATGGGAAGGTCACATCAAAATGGATTGTAAGAGTCTCTCCCCTTGAAGTGTCAACAATAAGCTCACTCTCCGTCATGGGGTGAAGAAACAATGACAATTCGGAGAAGAAAAGCAGGACCATAATAATGGAGGAGACGAGGGTAATGACACCGCCAGATAAAGTCCTGCTGTAAAAATCCTCATTGATTTTTGGATATGCATCCAGCTGCCGGAGTTTGTTCATTACATGCATTTTAACTAGTTTCTATTTTTTATTTTTCAACTCCTTCACCCCTTCCGTACCCTAAAATTTTTGCAAATCTATCCGATCTTGCCCTCGATTTGCCCTAATATAGACGAGCAAATTTCATTGTTCAGCAGCGAAGGATTTGCTCCAGAAAATTCGAAAGAATTTGGCTTTTGTCTGCAATGGCAATGCCCTCTTCTTCTTTTTTTTTTTTTAGGTCTGAGGTTTATTTGACCAGCATGACGAGAAGTCACGATAACTTAAATGTGTTTGCTCTTTTTTAATCGCCCAACACTGTTATGTGTGTGGGATAATATTTTGTAAAAAAAAATTTACAACTTCCTTGGTGCCGGCGAATGGAGTCGCCGTTAAAATTTTCCAGTCGTGTCCAAACTTTATAACATATCGAATTTTATTATATTTTTTTGTTGTTCTTTTCCAAAGTTTACTCGAAAACGCAGGGATGAATTTGTCGGGTTAATTTCACGACACTTTGCTTGGATTCTTCTCCTTCTAGCATCGGATCGAAGGTACAGGGAGCTATAATATTTGTTTAGATGGATTAAATCACTCTTTGGGCACGTATATCACTCGTGTTTCTCTATTTTTTTTATTCTTCTCCAGTGCTGCCTGCTGTTACTAGAAATCGCTTTTAATCACCGAGCACTTGGCGCGATAGCAGACGCTGTTTAGTAGATGGAAACACAATCTGGGATAGCAGTGGAGAACAACGGAGGGCAGCGGGGTAAAAACTGGATCATGTGGGATAGTTCCCAAAAGCTTTATTTTTTATTTTTTATTTTTCTTCTCGCGTTCCTTCGACGTCGGCTTCTCCTGACGTGAGTTTTCCGACGACATAAAAAGTGAACTTTATATTATATTATTTTGTTTTAAAACCTTATAATTGATAATGTAGAAGAAATAACAGTGCTCATGATGGTGCTCAACCCGGTAATGCTGGGAACACTCCCAGTCCACTCTGATGTCTTTGTCTCTCACCGAAGTTCATCAAAATCTTCCCCTTTCAAAGGAACCGAATAATATTTGTTCCGTAGCAGAATTCACAGTAAATTCACCAATGATAGAAGTGATGCAAGAGAGTGAAAATCTGGTGATTGGCAGCGGTTTTAGGATTAAATAATATATATATATATATATAATACTATCAAAAATTAATTACGCATGAGAGAAATATCGAAACAACAATTTTTTTTTTTTTTTGTCGTTTTTTTTTTTTTTACGATTGAAAAACTTTGTAAAGCTTCCAAGCAAAGGTCTGTTTCAATGCGTAGTTTCTGAAAATAATAAAAAATTAATTGTTCTGTGCTAAATTGAAAATTCCCTTTGCATCTTATCGGTTGTTATAAGGAGGCGATGATTATGCTCCGTAAACGTTCGTAATAAGGTTGCATGTTGCCTGTTTGTATTATTGTATCTAGTACCAACCTAATATATTTTCTTCCATTATTTTCAAGCCAGATTATATGTGTCATTTTTTTTTTATCATAGGAGGAGGCCAAGGCGGAGGGCGGATGCAAGAGTACCCATTCATGCTATGGGCTTCATTAATAGCTGAGGACTCCTCTAGTATTAATTTAAATTTTTTAATTTTTCTGATCACTCGTGGAAACCTTAATTTTTGTGCATTGTTGCTGGTAATTTTTTCACCGTGGGAGCTATCCTTCTCTTCCTCATACACTTCTTTTAAAAAACATTTTTCTTTTTTAGGGTTTATTATATTTTCTCCTTCCAAAAATGCATTATATACCATTTGAAAATCTTTGCCTTCTACCTTTTCGGAAGAAATTTTTTTTCTAGGGTTTTGATTTATTTCTTTCTTCCTAGAAGATGAAATGGATACCACCTGAGATTCACTGACTATGGGCTCCTCCTCTACCTGGGATTCCATGGCTATGGGTTCCTCCTCTACATGGGATTCCATGGCTATGGTTTCTTCCTCCTCTACTTGAGATTCCAGGGCTAGGGTCTCCTCTTGCATTTCCCTTAAATATTGTATAATACGATCAGAACGTTCCATTTGTTTAATTTGTTTTCGTTCAATCATTCTTCTAATTTCTGCAATGTCATTTTTTATGTCCCATATGGTTGGATCCATACGGCTCTGATACCAGATGGTAGGAACCTAGGGTTCCTAGCACATAAAATGATAAATAAATAATAAATAGACCTAAAACTAAAAGAATCGCTTTTTGTATTGTCGGGAAGTCCCTTCAATAAATTGTATTATATTTCATATTCATGGATGTTTGAATGATAATCTCTTACAATATTTTATACCCACTCTAGGGTTATAAGTGAAAGGTTGCAATGCTTCCTAACCCTAATCTTATATATATCTTATAAGAATATAATAATTAATATAATTAATTATTATATTATTTATTATTATATTATTTTATTATTATAACCATAGGATAGAATATATTATTATTATTATTATTATTATTATTATTATTTATTGTTAGGATAGGATCCTAACAGCCAATCCCAATATAGTCTACTCCTTGGGAGATTACTTTCCATGGCTAGATGGTAACCCCGTGATTCCCAGTGACATTCCCCCACATTTTGAGAGAGGGGAAGGTTCACGGAGTTATCCCCATGTCTATGATGAGTCATATCAAGGCACCTCATATGATTAGACCTCATAAGATGAGTCGGGTTATGAGGTAGCACCATATGACCCTTTTGATTCAGACAGTGATCACTCAAAAATTATCCCCATAAATGACCAACAGGAAGGCCTCATACATTTGTTCCCTTTCCCTGATCCTGTTTTATGGTAGCTCCTTCCTCCTAAAGAGTCGGTTCACCCGCAAGAAGATAGACCTCTTGAGGGGGGAGCAGTTAATTTAATTGAGCAGTTGGGCCCTCGTGAGCCTGAGGCACTACGAGATGAGAATGAAGGAATCCTCATCCACGATGATGATTATGAGGAATTAGCCTATATGCGACCACACCTACCTTATCACCCGATCCCAATGGGCAACAATGAGGTTCCCATATATGACAATGACTATGAGGATGAAACAAAGAGGACATACCTGGGTCCTTGTTATTTGCGACATCGTCATGAGACCATTGGCATAGATGAAGTCTATCATCAGTTACATGTTGGCCCACATTTGAGGGCAAGGTCTATCAATCTAGGCCAGATTCATCATGAGGTCTTCCATAACCTACCCACACACATGGAGCTCCTTGAGCCCAATGATCCCATCCTATAGTCTATTCCCAAATAGGATCTGGAGATCCCCATTCCCCCAGAGCCACATTTGGGGTGAGAGATGACATCAGTACATAGTCACATGCATGTGGTCCTAGAGAGCAAAAACATTTCATCAATATCATCTGCATTAATTTGACCACACCACTTCACAACCCAACAGATCCTTCCAAGCCATACCATATAGATCTAGATGTTATTGACTGGGAACATACTGATTCACCTCCATCACCCTCTGAGTATTGGACTTACAGTGGGTTGTTTAACTTTTCCACTGGCCCAACTCATGATGTCTTCCATGCTAAGGAGGGACCTGAAGTCCCCATCAAGGATTTAAATCCATCTAATGACATCCATTTGACCCCTACTCCCCATCAGTTGGAGGAGGGGTCTCATATATCAATCGAGCCTACGATTGACATAGATATTGACTCAAATCCTGAAAACCCATAATGTATCAAGCTAGGGGAAAGCCTATCTCCCAAAGAGCAAGCTGATTATATAGCCCTTATCACAAATAATAAGGTAGCTTTTGCATGGTCTTACAAAGACATGTCGAGACTAGATCCAAATCTAGTCACCCATAACCTAACGCTTGACCCCACAGTCAAACCTGTCAAGCAAAAGCTGATAAAGATACACCCAATAGTGGCCTTGATGGTCAAAGATGAGCTATAGAAACTGTTGGATGCCAAGTTTATCATTTCTGTAGACTATCCACCATGGTTGTCAAACATGGTTCCCATCAAGAAGCCTGACAGGAGGATTCGTATTTACACCAATTTTTGAGACCTAAACAAAGCGAGTCCTAAGGATGATTTTCCTTTACCAAGCATAGATGCCTTGGTAGATGCCATCGCAGGACATGAAATGCTCTCCCTTATGGATGGCTTCTCTAGGTATAATCAAATCCGTATCAACCTTGAAGACCAGCTCAAAATGGCATTTATAACACCTTGGGGAAAATTTTGTTACAAGGTCATGCCATTTGGCCTTAAGAATGTCGGTGCCATCTACCAGCATGCCATGACATATATCTTCCATGACTACATGCATAAAATTTTGGAATAGTACATGGATGACTTATTGGCCAAATCTCTATTATGTCATGAGCACCTATATGTCTTGTGCAAAGTCCTCGATCGCCTTATTGAACATAATGTGATACTGAACCCCAAGAAGTGCATCTTTGGCATCACATTTGGAAGGCTCTTGGGATTTATAGTTTTCGAATGAGGCATCGAAGTGGACCCTAAAAAATTCAAGGCAATCCTTGAAATGCCTCCCCCGACTACCATCAAGCAGCTTTGTAGCTTGCAGGGGAGGATTGCATCCATCAAACACTTTATAGCACAACTGTCGGACAAGTGTATACCCATGAACAAACTTTTACACAAGGGGGTCACATTCCACTGGGACGATGAATGTCAAGATGCCTTTGACACAATTAAACAATACCTGGCTTTGTCGCCAGTGTTAGCTCCAACTAGACCAGAGGTTTTGTTTTGATTATACATCTCAGGTACTGAGATTGCACTGGGTGCCATGTTAGCCCAAAACAATGAATTTCATAAGGAACAAGCCACATACTATCTTAGTTGCACCCTGGTGAGCTATGATATTAAGTACGCATACATTGAAAATTTATGTCTAGCGATGGTTTTTGCTACCAAAAAGCTATGATACTATATGCTCAGCCACACTACGTATGTTGTATCTAAAGAGAATCCATTGCGATACATGATGAGTCATACTTATCATAGTAGTCGCACGGCAAAATTGATCATGTTATTGACAAAATTTGACTTGGAGTTCATAGGATAAAATTTAATCAAAGGATAGGTCATTGTTGATCAACTTGTAGAGGCTTCTCTCCAGGAGGACCAGCCTCTTATCATGGAGCTTCCTGATGATGGAGTCTTCCAAATATTAGAATCACCTGATTCTGATGAGCCTGAGTCACAGGCAGATATAACTCTCTTCTTCGATGACTCCAAATGCGAGCAAGGAGGTGGCGTGGGAATTGTATTTTTCACATCGCATGGGGATCCCATACCCTTGTCATTTAAACTTGATTTTCCCTGTACCAACAATAATTTTGAGTATGAAGCCTTACTCATATGGCTTAAAATGGCTATCGCCATGAAAATCACCAAGCTCAATATTTTTGACAACTCCTTGCTCATTGTCAACCAAGTCAAGGGAATCTTCCAGTGCAAGTGCCCAGTTTTACAAGCCTATAAAGCCCTTGTGGAAAAATCCCTAGAAAAGTTTGAATGGTATGAAATCGAGGAACTCCCTCGATCGTCTAATCATTTTGTGAATACAATGGCCTCTTTAGGATCCTTGATTCCACAAAATCCCATAGGAGAGATGACAACCATTCAAGCCAAAATGCTATTGCAATCAGCGGTTGAGCGTGAGAGCACTCAAGCCATGCTAGAAGTCCACTTGATTTAAATAGAACCTCATCAAGAGAGATTCTCACACATTCATGAGCACTTGAATCATGTTGCTTGGGGGAATTTGTTCCCCAAAACCCCTTTTGATAGCATCACAATGCTATTCTTACAAGTTATATCCCAATTTGCATTTTCTCGGGATGAACATCATGAGGGATAGGCAATTCATGCAATCAAGGCTTCCATATAGCAGGACTGGAACACACCAATTAGAGAGTACCTAAAGCTTGGTAACCTCCCTCCTATATTATCGCACACTACCAAAAGGACATTTAAAAAGAAGGCAACCAATTTTGTCTTGTTAGGAGACATCCTATATCGTCAGAGCTATGAAGGAATCCTCCTTCATTGCTTAGAGTATCAAGAATTGACTTGGGCAATGGCCCAAGCACACGATGGTACTTATGGTGGCCATTTTAGTGGCATGGCCATCGTAAAGCACATTCTTTACATGGGCTATTATTTGCCAACTTTAGAGCGATATTGTTGTGCATATGTGAGGAAGTGCATGAAATGTCAACACCATGCTAACTTGACACATGTACCTTCCCAGGCCTTACAAACGATCCAATCGGCTTGGCCATTTTGGCAATGGGGGTTGGATTTAATTGGGAAAATCTCCCCTACATCCTCGGGCTGTCACACATTTATCATCACGGCTATCGAGTATTTTATAAAGTGGGTGGAAGCAATTCCCCTTACCACTATGATAGGACCCCGCATAGCGGAGTTCATATTGCATAATATCATTTGTCATTTTGGTATTCCATTCAAGATCATTTCGGATAATGAGACATCATTCAAGTATAAATATATGCATGCTTTGATAGCAAAGTATAATATCCAGTGACGAGGCCTAGATAAGCCTCATTTATAGCATGTTTTAAATAGTTAAAACTACCTAAAACTCTTGTGAATTATCTTATATGCCAATTAAGTTGATTTAATATGTTGTGTATTAACTGTTTACATGATTGAACTGTTAAGGACATTATATTCTGATTTTTAATAGTTCTTGTATAGTTTTATGTTATCTTGTCATGCTTAGGTTGACAACACTACTTCAATAGTCTTATTTTGATGATCATTAAGCATTAGTTTCTCTAAATTCAGCAAATAGAACAAAGACTTATTACTGTGCAGCAAAAAACTAGTTTTTCCATATAAATTCTAGCAAGTTGCCAATGAATGGCAAGGCATGGAATTCACATCCAAGGAAGAATGAAGACTATTGCAATCTGATCCTGAGGTCTAATCCACCTGATAAATGCAGCCAAAACCATTTGGAGTCAACACAGTTGGTCATTGTAAAGATCTTCGGAATGAACACAGTGTCTTCGAAATATCTTCGGAATGAGAAAACATAGTGTCTTCAGAATGAGCAGATCTTTGGAATGAAATTGTAGTATCTTCAAAATGAGCAGATATTTGAAATAAGAATTGTAGTATCTTCGAAATGAGCGGATCTTCGAAATGAGAATTGCAATATCTTCGGAATGAGCCACTTATCTTCGGAATGAAAACAGAATGTACTTTTTGACTTGTTGACTGACTTTTGGTGGTGGAAAATGGGATAATAAGGTTGAGAAAGTTAAGGGAAAATATCTCCCATCTAATTTTTTTGTCCTTGCCGTCCAAAGCCACCATTTATGAAAAAGATCAAATTTGATATTCTTCTAGGATAAACCCAAGAAATTCTGTAGGATATCAGGAACAACATATTTTCTGTTTGTAATTATATTTTAGGCATCTATAAAAGATAGCTCCCATTCAGGTTGAGCTAATATATTAGAAAATAGATATGAGAAATATTAGATTAGATGGAGGAGATAGAAAATAAATAGGGAGATAATAGAATAGTGATTTCAGACTTGTAACAGATTTTAGCAGAATTGTAATTATGTTTTTGAAGCAATAAAAGTGCAGTTTTCATTTCATTTATTTTGTTATGTATGAGTGTGAGTAAGATTTAAAGAAGAATTCAAACCTTCTTCTGAGAAATGAGGCTAGCCACTTCCAGACCTAGGAGGAGGACTGCGAGACATGTGTTTTATTCTCGATTTTGTCTGCAGTGAGAATAAGTTGTGAACTTGTCATTTTCATTCTTTTGCACAGCTAACATTCCTAGTTATTTAATTCTTGTTTATAATGTTTTTTGTGATATGATTATTGGTATATCTGGTTATTCTTTTCATTCCCAACAACTTTTCAATTCACTACAAATTTCCATTTCCAGCAATTTACAAGTTTTCTATAATTTCCTTGCATTCTTATTTTTGCTGTCAAAACCCTACACAGAAGATTGACGACCTTCTGTTATAGATCATTGACAGGATCTAGTTTTTATGTTTCATTTCAATTATTGCAATATTAAATAGACTTTCAATTTTGCAACTATAACTAGAGTTTCAATTTTGTAATTTAATTAGATTTCATTCTTGCAACTGTAACTAGGGTTTCAATTCTGCAATTTAATTAGATTTCATTCTTGCAACTGTAACTAGGGTTTCATTTATGCAATTAGCAATTAGTTTTCATTCTTGCAAATAGATTAAAGTTCAATTTATGCAATTTAGGGGTATAAGTGACACAAAACCCCCACACAATCAATTCCACCAATAAGACTTGCTGCTTCCAAATGAACTGAACTACAACCCTGCTTGAACTTTCTCTCGTAAATAGCCTTGGACACCACCCCATATTGATAATATATTTGAGATTTAATGATGTGCTTAACGACAGCCCATCATTTTGGCACTGTTTTTTGGGAACACGATGTTGTTAGAAGGTGAAAAGCAGTCCAATAATTATTAAATATTCTAAGTTGTGAATTTTAGAGTAAAATCTGAATGTAATGACTGGTATAAGTAATTTTTATTGGTAAATTGTATTTCATTCCATTTAAGAAATAAGCAAGAAACCACAAGAAGAAAAATTTCACAAGAGGTTGAAATTATGTCAAAAATGTCTAAATTTTTTATTTCCAAAAATGTTGGAATTTTCAAAGAATCCCAATCATCCACTTCCAACACTGCAATATCCTTTGAGAAATCATTACAAGGAGGAAAATTAAGTAGTTCAACACCATTTTCTCTTGACAAATCCATACAATCAGGAAAATTTGACAAGATTTATAATTGTTTTTAGGAACCTACAATGGAAGGCTCATAAGAGAATCAAGGTAGAGCCAACAATGTGCTCCACCCTAGTGCAACTAGTGCACTGCCAGAACTTTTAAAAATCCCATCCAACTAGATCTTAATCAAAATGCTCCCATGTAGGTCATTTCACCTGCAGTATTACCAACTTTCAAGGGAATTACATCCAAAGATCCTGATATGTTTTTGTTTGAGTTTAAAATTGTATGTCAAGCTCATGATTACACTAATGACAATCAAAAGCTCAAACTATTTCCTTCCACTCTTAAAGAGTTAGCTCTACGATGGTTTATCACCTTAGCACCTGACTCAATTAGAACTTGGGATGAGATGGAAAACATATTCTTGGAGAGATACCAAGAATATTGTCAAGTCAAGAATCAAAATGATGAAATTCTTACAATAAAACAAGAGGAAAATGAAATCTTAGAAGATTATCTAGACATATTTTCTTTTTTTCTTAAGAGATGTGGAAGTGTTGAACCTAAAATTTTTAAAGTCGTATTCTTAAGGGGACTACAAGATGAATTTAGGGATGCATTGGATATCTTGGGAAGAGGAGATACAAATGCACTTAAATTTCAAGAAATTATTAAACTCTGTAAAAATTACTCTCATTCAAGGCATAGAAAACACAGAATTGGTAATGAAAAACATGATTTGAAAGAATGCATGAAAGAGGTTGATATTTTAGTACATGATAGAACATTAGATGAAAAAAATGAATCTACTGAACCTTCAGCCATCTATTGTTCAAAATGTAAAAAGCAACACTCTCTTCATGATTGTCCTTTGAACAAAATATTTATACCTGCTACATGTAGCATTTGTCAATTAGGACACCCCACAGATCAGTGTAGTTTATTGCCAGAACTTAAAAGTGTCTTTGAAAAATAGTCTCAACCTATGAAAAAACCCAATTTTGTAGGACAAGGACAAGGGAATAATTTTCATAAATTTCCATATCATAATGCTTCTCAATTTCCTGCACATTGGGGAAATAATCCTTGGTATATGCCATGGTCTGCTTCAGGTCCACTTCAACAATGTTGGAGTCAACCACCATGGGCATACTCCCAAGCATGGTCTCAACATGGATGGATGCAACAAAAATGGAATCAACAACATCCACCATGGTTGCAGCCAAATTTACAGGGATATCAATGGGTACAACATCAAAATCTGTACAATGGGCAACAACATTGTCAAAAACAAAAATCAAATTTGTTGCCTAATTATATCCATAATTTCTATCATGGACAACAACAACAAAAATTGAAACAACCTCTGTTTTCAACTCAACTCTGTGGTCAGTCCAAATCATGTTAAACAGGTAACCCTTGTCTCGTGGTTGAATCAAAAAATACAGCCCTAATAAATATTAGTGATCGTGTTAAAACTCAATTGTGTTTAGGTGAACCACTACTTGAACCTATTCCACTTATCGATGTAGAAAGTGAAGTTAAAAAGAATGAATATGAAAACAAATCCACACTAAAACAACATCAAGAAGAACAAGATACCTCATCAAATAAAGTATCATATTTTGAACAATCTGAGATATCAAAAATAACATCTTCACAATCAAATTTGATAAAGGAATTAGAACATTTAACTGTTACAATCCCTTTATTTCAAGTTGTACCAATCATTATTAGGATTGTTCAAGAAATGTGTTTTAGAAAACCAAGAAAAAAAAAGAAAGTATATCCTAAAACCATACAAAAAGGTGGAAAATTAGTTAACTTGCTTTCAGGTAAACTTATTACACCTAAGTATGATTGTACAGAAAAGCCCACAGTTTCTTAGAACACATAAGGAAAATAAAAAAAATACTTTAGTTTTGGCCTCCATTGGTGTAAATAAAAATGTTTCTCCAAGAACCAATTCAAATAAGCCTGGTACAAAACAAACTGAAACATAGCCAAAACAACCTTTGAACAACAATAGTTGGTTGACTAAAAACCAGGGAGCAAATTTGTTTGATATATTGGTGCAACATCCTAATGCTTTACTAACATTTTATGCATCTTTAGTAGTTGGCATTGAGTTGTTGCAGGTACAAAAAAAACAAATTTTGTAGTTGAATGCATTTGATGAACTTTGGTTGGAAGCACTTCACCAAATAGATTTCACTCAACAAAAATGGAAAATGTGGCATGATGATCACATTAAGAGCAGCAAGGATGAACCAGGGGAGTTTGAGAATGAAGTTTTTCAACTTTCTTTAGTTGATGATTTAAGGAGGATATTAGTGGCAAATGGACATATTTTACAGTTGTACCATAAACCACTAACAAAGGTGGAATTTGCTCGGTATTTCACATAGTTACATTTGACAAAAGAGGCTTCTTCTTCTTATAAAGATTCCAAATGATCATATCTTTGAATCTTAAAAGAAAAAAAAAAAACTCAAAAAAAGTAGAAAATAAAAAGATGAATAAATTCTGATTATGAATTCCTTCATGGGCATGATTTCAGGGAAGTCATGAAATCCTTCATGGGCATAATCAAAATCAAGAAAAAAGAGAGAGAAAAGGAGAGGAAAAAAAAAAAAGGAAACCACGAAAAAAAAAGAGAGAAAAATGAATAACTCAGTAGTGAAAACCTTTTTCTAAGGCGCTACTGAGTTGGTATGCATGAAAACTAGTTTTCTGGCATGCATAACCTTGAAATTTCTAAGTCACCATTGTACAAATTCACCAACTGCACTTATTTTTGAAGTGTTACAAGAAGCCTCAACAGAATATCAATAGAAGCAGTCATCTCTCAAAACTTGCATTAACTTGTTTTAACCAGGTATATATGTTTCTTGCACTTTTCTCATTGTAAATATTTGATATATAGTATATGAAAATTAACAATTAGTATAAAAGTGTTCATAAGAGTTGGAATAAACAAAACATGCTTGGAGAAAGAGAAAAATGTTGGTTTATGTTGTCTTCAGAATGACTGTTGTATCTTCAATAACCGTGGTTTGTCTTCAGAATGAAGGTGTATCTTTAGAATGAAGTTTTATCTTCAGAATGAGGTTATCTTTGGATTAAATGCCCAGCTTAGTCTTTGGAATGAAACATAATCTTCAAAATGAAGATTTAACAGTCTGTTTCCATGTGGCATCCAAGGAGGAAGAAAAAGATGTTGTTGATGCTATTGCAGAAGAAGAAACAACTATTGCAGAAGCTATTGCAGAAGAAGAAACAAAAATTGCTGCAGAAGTTTTTACAGAAAAAGAAACACACCTAGCAGCAGCAACAGAACACCTTGCTCCAGAACATTCAACTTCACGAGCCAAGAAGCAAAAGAAAAGAGGGTCTAAAACTGACAGCAAAAAAATAAAATAGAAGAGGGTTCATTTTTCTAAAGATGTTATTTATCTGTCAGAATAGGAGAGTGAAGTTCCCAGTGAAGAGCCTGAAGTTATCCCTACAGCCCCTGTTACCACAAGAAAACAGGACAAGAAGAGAAAATATACATTAAGGACTAGGAGGTCTGCAAGACTCCAACAAAAAGAGATAAAAGAAAAAATGATTGAAGAGAAGACTAAACAGGATAGCCCTGATGTCATAGAAGTGCAACAAGCCACTGAGAATTTGGATGTAATCATTGATAATTTCATGGAACCTCCTGTACATGAGTAGGGGTCTGAAGTAGAGGATGAGATCGTTGTTCAGCGACAAACTGCAGTTGATTTGTCAGTATTAGGTTCTGAGTCAAATGAAGAAGAGGAGGTGGACATCACAAAACAACTGAGAGCATCCAAGAGTGTTATAAAAATACAAATGAGATGGATTGAGGAAAGAAAAGATGTTATTAAAAAAAACATGAAAAGAAAATTAGAGAATTATAGCAGAAAGTGGAGTTCTCAATCCAGAGAAATACCTTTATGCAACATTATTGGGTAGGTCTCAGATTCAGGCCTCCAACCATCATTACTCTGGTTCCCTCCTATTTTTAAAATGATTCCAAACCAAATGATCAGTTTGAAGAATGACTCAGAAACCTTCATGATAAATTACACAGGCACTAAATTGTTCTATGAAACATGGAATATGAGTATGGACATGTGTGACTCCACGGCCCACTGCAATGCATGAGGGCATGCATTAATATAAGTTGGGTGGGAATGATGAGGCCTAGATAAGCCTCATTTATAGCATGTTTTAAATAGTTAAAACTGCCTAAAACTCTTGTGAATTATCTTATATGCTAGTTAAGTTGATTTAATATGATGTGTATTAACTGTTTACATGATTGAACTGTTAAGGACATTATATTCTAATTTTTAACAATTCTTGTATAGTTTTATGTTATCTTGTCATGCTTAGGTTGACAACAGCACTTCAGTAGTCTTATTTTGATGATCATTAAGCATTAGTTTCTCTAAATTTAGCAAATAGTACAAAGACTTATTACTGTGCAGGAGAAAACTGGTTTTTCCATATAAATTCCAACCAATTGCCAATGAATGGCAAGGCATGGAATTCACATCCAAGGAAGAATGAAGACTATTGCAATCTGATCCTGAGGGCTAATCCACCTGAGAAATGTAGCCAAAACCATTTGGAGTCAACACAGTTGGTCATTCTAAAGATCTTCGGAATGAACATAGTGTCTTCGGAATGAACACAGTGTCTTCGAAATATCTTCAAAATGAGAAAACACAGTGTCTTCGGAATGAGTGGATCTTTGGAATGAAATTTTATTATCTTCAAAATGAGTGGATCTTCAGAATGAGAATTACAGTATCTTAAGAATGAGCGGATCTTCAAAATGAGAATTGCAGCATCTTCAGAATGAGCCACTTATCTTTGGAATGAAAACAGAATGTACTTTTTGACTTGTTGATTGACTTTTGGCGGTGGAAAAATGGATAATAAGGTTGAAAATTTTAAGGGAAAATATCTCCCATCTAATTTTGTCGCCCTTGCCATCCAAAGCCACCATTTATGGAAAAGATCAAATTTGATCTTCTTCTAGGATAAACCCAGGAAATTCTGTAGGATATCAGGAACATCATATTTTCTGTTTGTAATTAGATTTTAGGCATCTATAAAAGATAGCTTTCGTTCAGGTTGAGCTAATATATTATAAAATAGATATTAGAAATATTAGACTATATGGAGGAGATAGAAAATAAATAGGGAGATAATAGAATAGTGATTTCAGACCTGTAACAGATTTCAACAGAATTGTAATTATGTTTCTCAAGCAATAAAAGTGCAGTTTTCATTTCATTTATTTTTTTATGTATGAGTGTGCGTAATATTAAAAAATAATTCAAACCTTCTTCTAAGAAAGGAGGCTGGCCACTTCCAGACCTAGGAGGAGGACTGACAGACAGGTTTTATTCTGATTTTGCTGTAGCAGAATAAGTTGTGAACTTGTCATTTTCATTCTTTTGCATAGCTAACATTCCTAGTTGTTTAATTCTTGTTTATAATTTTTTTGTGATATGATTATTGGTAGATTTGGTTATTCTTTTCATTCCTAGCAACTTTCCAATTCACTGCAAATTTCTATTTTCAAAAATTTACAAGTTTTTTGTAATTTCCCTGCATTCTTATTTTTGCTGTCAAAACCCTACACAGAAGATTGATGACCTTCTGTTACAGAGCATTGACAGGATCTAGTTTTTATGCTTCATTTCAATTATTGCAATATTAAATGGACTTTCAATTCTGCAACTATAACTAGAGTTTCAATTCTGCAATTTAATTAGATATCATTCTTGCAACTGTAACTAGGGTTTCAATTCTGCAATTTAATTAGATTTCATTCTTGCAACTATAACTAGGGTTTCAATTTTGCAATTTAATTAGATTTCATTCTTGCAACTATAACTAGGGTTTCATTTATGCAATTAGAAATTAGTTTTCATTCTTGCAAATAGATTAAAGTTCAATTTATGTAATTTAGGGGTAGAAGTGACACAAAACCCCCACACAATCAATTCCACCAATAAGACTTGCTGCTTCCAAATGAACTGAACTACAACCCTGCTTGAACTTTCTCTCGTAAATATCTTTGGACACCACCCCGGATTGATAAGATCTTTGAGATTTAATGATGTGCTTAACGAAAGCCCATCATCCAGCATAGCTTTTTGACACCCTATTATCCACAAGCAAATGGGCAAGCAGAAGCATCAAACAAGACATTAATTGCCATATTGAAGAAAATAATCAAAGAGAATCATACCAATTGGCATACGCAAATGTTGCTTGCCCTTTGTGCTTACCACACTAGCATTCAGATGCCCACTGGGGCAATTCCATTTTCACTAGTGTATGGTGTTGAGGCAGTCATGCCTCTAGAGTTAGAAATCCCATCACTACGCATATTCATGTAGGAGTTTATTGATGATGATATTGCGCAACAAGCTTGCCTAGATCAACTTACATTATTGGATGAGCATCACATTAATGTGCTTGAGCATCTACGTGTGTATCAAAAGTAGCTCAAAAGATCCTACAATATGAAAGTCCATCTCAGAGACTTTCAAGTTGGTGATTTCGTCCTAAAAGAGAATCAACAAAATTCTAGCTTGTCGCCCCACTTGCGGGACAAATTTGCAACAAACTGGTTAAGTCCCTTTGTCATCACTAGTCAAATAGGGCCTAGAACTTATCACCTAGCTTCACTTGAAGTTTTCGAGGATCCTAAACCCTTGAACATCCTTCACTTGCGGCCATTTCATGCTTAGAGAGCACCCAAAAGGCTCCTAGTGGGTTCTCACCATCTAGGTCAAGTAAAAATGCTCCTAGACTATCTATGACATCTAAGTCAACCCTAAAAGCCTCAAAGGAATCCCTAAGCCCTTTGGTCATAGCCAAATACCCTTAGGTAGTCATAGACACTTTTTAAGTTTTATCGCACGTCTAGGTCACCCCAAAGGCTCCCAATGGGTTTTCACCATCTAGGTCAAGTAAAAATGCTTCTAGACTATCTATGATCATCTAGGTCAACCCTAAAAGCCCCAAAGGTATCCATAAGCCCTTTGGTCATAGCCAAATGTGTCAATGTAGTCATAGAAACTTTTTAAGTGTCGTCACACGTCTAGGTCACCCCAAAGGCTCCTAGCAGGTTCTCACCGTCTAGGTCAAGCAAAAATGCTCCTAGACTATCTATGATCATCTAGGTAAAAAATAAAAGCCCCAAAGGCATCCCTAAGCTCTTTGGTCATAGCCAAATGCCCCTAGGTAGTCGTAGACACTTTTTAAGTATCGTCGCACATCGAGGTCACCCAAAAGGCTCCTAGCGGGTTCTCACCATCTAGGTCAAGTAAAAATGCTCCTAGACTATCTACGATCATCTAGGTCAACCCTAAAAGCCCCAAATACATCCATAAGCTCTTTTTTCATATCCAAATGCCCCTAGGCAGTCGTAGACACTTTTTAAGTGTTGTTGCATGTCTAGGTCACCCCAAAGGCTCCTAACGGGTTCTCACCGTCTAGGTTAAGTAAAAATGCTCATAGACTATCTACAATCATCTAGGTCAACCCTAAAATCCCCAAAGGCATCCCTAAGCCCTTTTGTCATAGCCAAATACCCCTAGGTAGTCGTAGACACTTTTTAAGTGTTGTCGCACGTCTAGGTCACCCCAAAGGCTCCTAGCAGGTTCTCACCATCTAGGTCAAGTAAAAATTCTCTTAGACTATCTACGATCATCTAGGTCAACCCTAAAATCCCCAAAGGCATCCATAATCCCTTTGGTCATATCCAAATACCCCTAGGCAGTTATAGACACTTTTTAAGTGCCATCGCACATGTAGGTCACCCCAAAGGCTCCTAGCGGGTTCTCATCATCTAGGTCAAGTAAAAATGCTCCTAGACTATCTATGATCATCTAGGTCAACCCTAAAATCCCCAAAGGCATACAAAAGCCCTTTGGTCATAGCCAAATGCCCCAATGTAGTCGTAGATACTTTTTTAAGTGTCGTCGCACGTGTAGGTCACCCCAAAGGCTCCTAGCGGGTTCACATCGTCTAGGTCAAGTAAAAATGCTCCTAGACTATCTATGATCATATAGGTCAAACCTCAAAGTTCCAAAGGCATACCTAATCTCTTTGGTCATAGCCAAATTCCCCTAGGTGGTCGTAAACACTTTTTAAGTGCCACCGCATGTTTAGGTCACCAAAAAGGCTCCTAGCAGGTTCTCACCATCTAGGTCAAGTAAAAATGCTCCTAGACTATCTATGATCATATAGGTCAACCTTAAAAGCCCCAAAGGAATCCCTAAGCCCTTTTTTCATAACCAAATACCCCTAGGCAATCGTAGACATTTTTAAAAGTGTCATCGCACATCTAGGTCACCCAAAAGGCTCCTAGCGGGTTCTCACAGTCTAGGTCAAGTAAAAATGCTCCTAGACTATCTATGATCTAGGTCAATCCTAAAATCCCCAAAGATATCCCTAAGCCCTTTGGTCATAGCCAAATGCCCCTAGGCAGTCGTAGACACTTTTTAAGTGCCACTACATGTCTAGGTCACCCAAAATGCTCCTAGCGGGTTCTCACCGTCTAGGTCAAGTAAAAATGCTCCTAGACTATCTACAATCATCTAGGTCAAACCTAAAAGCCCCAAAGGTACCCATAAGCCCTTTGGTCCCCCTCCCAAATGCCCCAATGGCTCCCAAGTAAGCCCGTTGGTCACATGTGTATACATATCAATCAAAAATTTCAAAAACATCAAAATACAAAAACATTGCATCACATTGCACTTTCATACATACATATCCATCAAAGTTTCAAAAATTCAAAAATATTATATCACACCAAATAGAATTTTATCGTCGCTTGCATTTTAGGCATATTCATCATTAGCACTTCACATTTTAGAGTTGCTCATACATGTTTAGCACCATGATGGTACATTACTTATCGCTCAAAATCAATGTCATGAAAGTACTCATAGTTCAAATACTACAATTATCATTTTCACCCACATTTTTTTCACATTTCCATAGTCGTGTCTATTTCCTTCACTTAGCCATTTGTTCTAGAATGTCATAGGGTTTTCAGTCACTCAGCCATATCTAGTCTCTACTCAGATTTTATAGAATGCTCGCATGATTTTTAGGAGGTAAAGTCTTGCATTGATTATGCCTTGTGTACATCATATCCCAAAAATAATTAATCATTAACAATACAAGTTTTGCACAAAGATAGATGAAATCCATGAAGTGGTCTAGGTTACCTTAAGCGAAAAGTTCATCCTGCTCATCCCCCTGTGTGAATGGTTCAATAATGCTAAGAGTTGGCAAAAGGACAAGCTCTTCCCCACCCAATTCCCCAAAATCAACAACGGTTTTCACCACTATTAAAATTTCCAAACACCCTTGATCCCTAAAGTCATAAGGATTTGTACTACACATCCTCACGAAGGATGGGTAGTCATACCCAAGGCCTAAAATATCAACACCATTCCACAAGAAAATTCCAAAAGCTTCCCATCAACATTTCTAAACACTTTTTATCCCTAAAGTCATAAGGATTCATACTACATGTCCTTGCGAAGGATGGGTAGTCATCCCCAAGGCCTAAAGGATCAATGCCATCCACAAGCCAAAAATACCACAAGTTCAACTTTGAAATCAAAATCCTCAAAAAGCAACAATAAAAAATAACAGTGGTTATCACCACTACTCAAACCCCTTGCTCAAGAGAAAATAAACAGTGATTATAGTCACTAAAAAGATAAAAATAAACAGTGATTTTCATCACTATATATGAGAGCAAGTAATCCCAATCAATTGAATAACCAAAAGACACTTGAGTTTGAATCCCTGGAATTCTCAGCATTTGAAAAACCATTTAGGTGATCCTTTACAGGTTTGGTGGATAGCCTACTTGTCAATGGCGGTATCCTAAATGCATGACGATATGTCTATCACATTAGCTTTTGGGCATATGTGTAGACCAATATTTGCATGTGGATGAGCTAGCTTTGGTAACCTAGATTGCCTAGTGGTCTAGTGATACTTAGTATAAAACCTACGATGGTGGCATTCATTTGGTGATCCTCATTATAGGTTTGGTTGAGAGCCTACTTGGCACTGGCAATATCCTTATGCATCTCACAGGAATCAACTCACTTGCACGCATAGGGATATGAAGTACCTTGGTCATCCTAGTAGATTCATACCTTGTCAAAAAGTCTTGCATGGTTAGTATACAACTTTTGATAAGTTGACTAGAGTGTTTGAGTCTCGTGAAAACCTAATGGGCATTTCCTAAACAGCATGTCATTCATATCACTTCACCACATTCATTTCAAATTACATTATTCATAAATCCATTATATAAGTCTCATGACAACATTACATATGAGTTGGTGCAAAATACATCATCTATGGTTCTAGCATAATACAACATGTAGTCTACACATTACATCCTCTAGATCAAGAAATCATCCATCTCAGTATACATCCATGCATGTACAAAATCAAATCAAATCACAATCACAAAATATGCATACATAGGCATTCATCATCATTACATAAATAAAATTACATACATTTGCATACATTTCATAAAACAATAAACACATGATGATAAACCATATAAAAAGCTTATATATATATATGTGTGTGTGTGTGTGTGGGAAAAAAAGATACAGCATGTTGTCCATCGACTACAATAAAGTGATTCCTCAGACTTCACATTGCTAAAACATCCAAAAACACAAAAAGAGTCATGCGAGCCACTACCATGGTCACGCAGGACCGATACTATGACTCGCACTCCCACCTACAGTGGGAGTCCTCTGTGAACTCTCATATCTGCTACCACCTACCCTATCAGCTCTCTACCTAGACCCTGGTGCCTCCAGCATAGAGGAGGACTACCCTGTCATGATGTGGCAACTATGGTATGACCCACTGGCACCTTCATCATCCTGTAGACGCCCACCAAGGTGTACTACCTTAGTATCCAGCTCATCCATATAAGCCTACCCCCATTAGCACCATTCCTGGTAAGTCTCCACCATAGAATGGATTCGTGTCACCTCTTCCTACAGCCTAGTCACCTCCCCACTACTAGATTCCTCCCATGTAGGGCTCCGAGATCGTAGTTATGCTTGAAGAGATACTATCTCGGCCTGAGCCACTTATACCTTGGCTCATTATGTTGCTAGATTTGCCTGTACATCATGCACCTATATCTGTAGGAGATATCTCTCCTGCCTCACCTTGAGTAGCTCATATTGTAGCTCTGCCTCTGTATCCCTCGATGCCATCGATGGTGCCTACACCTCCTCATCCCCAACATCATCATCCCCCAAGTCACCTTGATCTCCTAAGTCTAGGAGATCCACATGCTCCCCTACCCTATGTCCTTGCCAATCACCTACCTCACCCTGGTCCTCACCAAAAATATCCTAAGGTTTCTCCCTAGCTGCACCCCTCCTCAGTGGCCCCTCTCCTCGCCCCTGGCCTATCACCCACCATGCATCATACTCCACTATAGTCTTGACATCATCCACATCTGTAATGTCCACTATAGGATCTGCATCTCATGCCACTACCTCTACCATCAGCATGTCAATGTCCTCTCATCCCTGCGATGTCGATAAGGCATCGAATCACTAGGCACCCCATGGCATAGCCCAAACTATCACATCACCTAAGAAAATTGGAAGTACTCCCACTCCATTCCATGTCATCCAACTAACCATCTACCTTGCTACACCCTACGGACCTGTACAGTAGCATCTACCCACTCTGGACAATCTCTATATGACCTCAAAAATACCTGACCTACCCCAAGTCGGGCAAACAGATATGCATAGTAGGCCACCTCACCTGTGAATCGTCGACTCTGTCCCCTCTCCTAAGCCCTCTACCATAGGATAACATATCCTATCTCCATGTCTACTAGTTGTGCTCGAGTCATCCAGGGTAGCCCTTGTGGTCGCCCCACAACTATGTGCTACCATCCCCAGCACTGCAGTAAAAAACTACACCCAACACCCTTCCGTCGATTATGGTAGATCTCATACAACTCATCATAAATTTGTGCCAGTAGTGTAGTACCCCATGCCATCACCAGTTGCTCCACCACAGTAGACCTCACCAATGCAAACACTATCTCCACTAGGTTCCATGGGAACCTTACTCCAGAAGAATCTGGTAGTAGCATATTGGAGATGAGTGTCATGATTAGTGTATGCCTCACCCCCAATACCTTTGTCTCATGCAAAAATCCTACCAACATACCACCCTTCAAGCAGTCCAGCTCTGCCATCTCTAGATCATAACTGAAGTACCTCTCAAGCATTGCCTGTCTCCGATCTCGTGGTGTCGTGCAGATCGACCTCCCTTCTATCAGAATTCAAAGAATCCAATAGATGTCCTCTAGCATCACCATAATATCCCCAGTTGGTAGGTGGAAAGTATTGGTGCACTGATCCCATAGATCAATTAGGGTAGTCAGATATGCACGGTCTCCTATAACAGCCTCTAATCGGGTCACCTGCTTGAGGTCAATAGCATCCAGCCACTCCTAGTCCTCTGTGGTCAAGGAATCCCTCATGGAATAAAAGAGAGTAGGTACTCGGTATCAACTCCTCACCACCTGACAAGGATAAGCAACTCAATAATACACCACCAAAATGGCCTCGCATGGACCCAAAAACATTCAAAAGAAAAGACTCAAAATGGCCCCTCTTTGAGGTCGGTTTGTGGCTATTCCTCCCAGGAATGGCCCCCAATCCTATGGCCAGCCCATCATGGATGGCCTATGACTAGCCCACACTATCCATCCCACCTAGGGATGACTCCAAGAAATTGGGCTCAAAAAGGCCTTTCAGGCCATCAAAAATAGCTAAAACAATGGAAAGTTGATCTACAAAATGCAATCTAATTGCACAAAAACATGGGTAAAACACAAAATTTGGCACATATCTCATAAATTAGGTTTAATTACCTACAATCTAGTGTGATATGCTTCTAAGACAAAAACATGCCATAAAATCAAGAAAATCAACTCCTAACACTAGGAAAATGCAATAAGAGAGACTTGGCATACATTTCTCGCACCGGCTCCTCCACTGGTTGAGTCCACCCGCTGAATCATGGTGACTATGGGATGAATTTGATAGCGCTCCACTACTCAAAATCACTCTCCTACTCCTCACCTCTCAAACTGCCAAAGAAAGCATGCACAAACGAGCCTAACCTTCATATTTTGGGTTTATATAAAGATGCAGGGGTCACTACCATCCCAGGGTGGTAATAGCACACATTTGGCCAACCGTACCACCTTGGGATGGTGGTATAACATGCCCTCATCCCACCTTGGGATGGTGGTAGCAAAAATAGGCCAAAACAGCCCAAAATGACCCAAAACAGGTCCAAAACTGCACCAAAATAGCTCAAATTGGGTCCAAATTTCACATAGATCAAAATGCAACCCTGAGGATACTAGGAGGGATGGAAAATTGTTTATTCATGCTCTAAGAAGGCCATTGTGTCTGGACCGCTCCTTGGACATGCAGTTTTCAGCTCCTTTCCTCCAGGAAAACTCAACAAAGTCACCAAAATCCTCTCCAAATTGTCTTATTTTTCAAGGGACAAAACTGAAGGTAAGCATAACATAAGTCAATTAGGTCAAGTGACTCATCGCTTTTCTCACTAGTCATTCCCTCATTGAATCATTTCTTGAGGGGGTAGTCATACTTAATCCAAATCAACAAGCACACACTCAATTATGCGAATGGCATTCGTTCAATGAATCTTCGACAAAGACAATCATGCTCCTACTTGGGGCAGCAAACAAGCACACAATATCACATTATAACACTTGACATTACTGGCATCATGAAGACATGGGCCTTAGCCTTTTATGATAGACAATTTTCAAGCATAAGCACGCTCATTCAATGAGTCAGAAGCAAGGATTCAAGAACACATGCCCTTTTCATGATTACGGCATCTAAAGTTGGTTAGGTTATCGAGTAACCTTAATCATTCAACATTTTGGTCATCTATTTTTTCTCAGTGTTGTGTTGCACACAACACATCTCAAAAAGGGGCATCTTTAGACACTAAAATGTGGTAAATTTGATTAAGCACCCACAAAAAAGGATCAAATTGACATCATATGGCCCCTTGGACAGCCCTCAAGAGGCTCATAGTGGTTCTAGCCACTCCGAAAAGGGTTTTGGAGGCTACCAGCCCACTTTTGGGAGGTTTTGGCCCAAAATTCACCACCATACCACCCTAGGACGATGGTAGATTCCCATATTCCCACCCTGGGACGGTGGTGAGCCTTCATCCCAGGGTGGGACGGTGGTGAAGTTTGACCCAAAAAAGTCAAATTTTGGCCAAATGGCACCCAAAAACTGCCATTTGACCACCCAAATAAAGCATGCAAGGTAGAGGACATGGAATCCTTATGACATCCATCTTTATGAAGGCCAAATTGGGATATTCTCTTCCACACCCTGTGCATGCCTCCCATTTGACAAGTGGCACCTCCTGCCATGCATGCCCTTGCATGCCTTTTTGCACATGAGCCCCTTTGGGCTATAAAATGGATTCAATATCCACACAAAAAGATAGAGAGGAGTTCTAGGATATGCAATGGAGTGCTTCTGAGATTTCCCCTCACCTTATTGCACCTTCTTGCCCTCGAAATCTCACTTTTGCCAAGGAGGTTACCGGGTGACTTCAAAAAGGTAATCCGAGCATAACTTTTCCATCCTGGTGAATTACTTCACCAAATTCGATGAAAACACACCTTAGGTTTTTTAGGAACATCTTCTAGTGGTTTGGTAACAAAAAGTGGCTGGATTTGGTGGGTATCCCCTCCTAGGATGCCCCCAAATAGTTGCAGCCATCACCCCCCTAGTATGAGGGTAAATTATTAAAAAATTTCATTACTATTTTTAATTGGTAATTTTCTATATTGTCTCATGATGCTACAGTTCAAATTTCAAGTGATTTGGAGTTAAAATTAAATATTTATAGCATTTTTAAGTTTCCCAAGTCTCGTAGGGCCCATCCAGGAACCCTAGTTTGATGCAGGTGGATCCATCATTCAATTTGAAAATATGATCATATGGGTTGTCTTAGAATGTCAATTTATGCATACTGACCAAATTTCATGAGTTTTTGATAGGTGCAGGTTCAATATTTTTTTATCTTCCTTTTCGTAGGTTGCAGGCGGGCGACGCAAAATCGAGGGGTATATGGATGCAATTTTCGATATGTTTTGGGTGATATCCTCCCAAAACATCCTCTTTAACATCTCTACAAATTTTCAAGTCATTTGTATATCATTTTATGCATTTTTAATTTATATGCCATTTTGCCCCTGTGGGGATTGCATGTTTTCACCATACACCCTTGCTATTTGACCTCTTTTTGCTTCCTTGTGTGCATGTGTAGGTCCTCATAAGGATTTGGGAATCAATATTAGACATCATATAACCTAGATACAAGCAGCTATGACATTGGCTTTCCCACCTCGATTGTGGGTATGCGGAGAAAAATTGGATGTGCACCCGGATTCCGTGAAATACTTGGTCTTTGGGCACCCAATATTGTAACAATTGTATCAAATTTTGAGACCTCAAGGGGACTGTTGTGTAACCTTGGATCTGATCCAACAAATTAATGAGAAGAGACTTGCTTTGATTCATTTCCTTTTGTTTGGTATTATTTCCTTTTCACATGCATGCTTCCTTTCTAATGCTCATGAGCGAGATGGGGTAGATACGCATATTGTTTTACATTATATGGTGCACCGTTTTTCCCTACTTCACTTGAAATCCACAACTTCAGTTACTTCTTGCCACAATCATTAAATTCTCTTCATTCACCTAACCGGAGCGCCTTCAAAAACCTCTGTCGACGTCGAAAGCATAATTCATCCAAAATCAAGTAATGAGCGAACTTGCCTCCTTAAATTTTTAGCATTTACTCATTCGTGCTTCCTGGTGGAGAGAGTTCCCATGAAAACATCTCTTATGATATTGTACTTCAATGCACAACCCTATATTTTCTCCATTAAAATTATTTGCATTGTATTACCTCTTTGTCATGGAAGAAGACAACCTAGGTCAAAGCGGCTTATAATCCACCTTTGAATTTCTACCTGACGTCTTGGACTGTCTTCATATGATTTTGGCTTTAAAAGGGGTGACTGAAAGCTTTACCTTTTTCTTAAGGTAAAAGCGCTTCCGCACTAGACGTCATTCTTTCTTTTTTTCTAAAAATGTACGTTCACCTCCAAGAGAGGCGAAAGGCATTGTTGCCTTTTATCTTGGGCGAACGTAACTTTAACTTTCCCCACTATTTCTTTTAATATTCATCCAAAGTAAAAATTAAATATTTGATGCAACTATGGACCATATCTACGTAGCTTCGTCCCTAGGATGAGCGAATGAGACTTTCGCCTTTGTCCTGAGGTGAAAGCACTACTATTTTCACTTTCTTTTAAAATGTATTCGATATATGCCTTCACTTGGAAGGAGGACGAAAGGTACGTTTACCCTTCTCTTTGGGGTGAACGAAAAGTTAAATTTTCAACGCCCTCTTAGCGCCTGGGTTTTCCCGAACTCACCATTTACTGAGCTTTCACTCAAGGGAGGGATGAATGGGACTTTCACCCCTCAACTGGGGTGAAAGTTCCTTTGACTGGTCAACGTGTTGGTTGGGTACATCATTTTTAAAATTTCGAAGACATTCAACCCAAAGTGAGGCGAACAATACTTTCACCCCAACTTTGGGGTGAACACATTTCTTAATATCGTCATCGCGTTTGATCCTTGGGCCTGATTCAAACTTAACCTCTTAAATGTGTTTTTGTCCCTCACTTGGGGTGAAAGGGACTTTCACCCCTCACTTGGGGCGAAAGGGACTTTCACCCCTCACTTGGGGCGAAAGTCTTTGCTGATTTTGACATTCTTTTTATTTCCTCCTTCACCCCAAATTGAGGTGAACAAGTCTATCGTCCCACTTTTGGGACAAACGCACATTTCCATCTCACTTTGCCAGCAATGATTTTCACAGACATCTTCGCCCCGGGGCATGACGTTCGGGGTTTTCACTCTTCTTTCAGGCACAAAGGGGCGTTATATATATTTTTTCTTCCATTGAATTTTTAAGTACTATTGAATTTTGACGTCTTCGGGTGATCTGTACTGATGCTTCACAACAATTTTCCTTGCAACACCTATTATTCCCAATCTTTTAATTCATGAAAATTAGAAGGAAAATTAACACATTATACCGGTTGAAATACTACAACATAGTATTAATATATTTTGTCGATTTTACAATCAATAAAATTTCATCAAAATTTTAATGTGGCATAGTGCAAAACTGCCAATAGTTATAAGGAATGTATTATTTTACCCTAGACTGTTCCACAACCACCAATAAAGAATCCTTCACTATATCCCAATTATGTTGGTAAAAAACTGCAAAGAGTCTATCTGGACCTGGGGATTTATCCTTATTAAAAGAGAAAAGAGCTAATGAACTTCTTCTAGAGTAATGGGCTCCATCAGTTTCCTATTGTCTTCATTTATTATAACTGAAGGAACATCTTGAAGAATTTTATCATTAAGAACTTCGGTCTCCTCAGAACCTAGAATATTTTGATAAAATGACTTTACCTCTTACCTCTTTTTTAATTTCACTCTGATATTCAATCCAAACCCCTTCTATTGATTTAATTCTATTAATTTTAGAAGATCTCAATACTATAGTCATCCTATGAAAATCCTTTGTATTCTTATCTCCTTATTTTAACCAAGTTTGTCTTGATTTTAATTTCCAAAATTTCTCTTCTTTACTCAAAATATTATGATATTCACTAAGCAACTCCCTTTCCTCCGATCTTGTATTATTTTCATCACCTTTTTGAAATTTTGAAAGTTTTTCTTTTAGTTCTTCTTTCTTCTCAAAAATATTTCCAAAGGTGTTATTGTTCCATTCTTTTAATCTAGATGTCATAGCTTTAATTTGGTTTGGAAGAGCATACAATCCACCATTACCTAAAGAATTCTATGTTTGAGCTATCATATCAAAAAATTGAGGATGGTCTTCCCACATCTGCTCATTTAAAATGTGATTTTTTTTTGAATTCACTTACCACCATTTTAACTCTTATTGGCCAATGATCTGAACCAATCCTTGTTAATGTATTAATTTTAGCACAAGTTCCTTCATCAAGACAATATTTTGAGAGAATGCATCTATCTAATTTTTCTGCTACTAGGTTCTGGCCTCTCCTATTGTTGGTCCAAGTATAGTTGTCTTCTTCAAACTCAACTTTCCATAGATTATTGTTTTGAATAAAAGCTGAGAAATATTTTATACTTTGGGTCAATTTCCTAATTCCCCCAAATTTTTCGTTCAACTTGGTTATGGAATTAAAATCTTAAATGATCATGAATTGGGTTACTTTGTCTTTAATTCTCATAAAGGCTTCAATCCCACTCCAAACTTCTAATCTACCTGATTGAGTTGTAGGTCCATAAACATTGATAAGGATGAAGTGAATATCTTTAAAGTAGCAAGTGACTAAAGAGGCTATCCAATGCCTATTTTTATGAATGGTTACACAAGAGGTTCTAGAAGGATTCCAACAAGTTAGAATTCCCCCTGTTGCTCCTTTAGAATCCATAGCATCCCATTCACATCTTGCCCAAACTGCTTTCATAGTTTTTGAAACTTCTTCTTTTGTCTTTTTAGTTTCTTGGATATAGAGAATATCAGGTTTATTACTTAAACATTGGTCCCTAATACACTTATGCTTTGAGGGGGCATTAGCACCCCTTATATTCCATGAGATGATAATCATGTCTCATTAGGGGCTTTTGGTCCCTCTTGCGTATTACCAATATCATGTTGTTGTATGGTAAAGAGAAGTTCAACCAACTTAATTTGTGTTCCTTTCTCTATATTAGCTCTTGCTTCCCTGGATCTTGCTTGATAATTTGAGGGTTTTCCTCTTTTTGCCTTACCTATATCAAGAGTAGGCCTTATTATTCTATTCCTCAATATTCTTTCACAATTTTTTTTTCAACATATTTATCCTCTCTTGGCTATAATATAGAAGCTTTTGACTTGTCTTGCTCATTTTTTGGTATTTCCTTATTAATGGTAGAGGTATTAATAACTTCTAAAACTACATTTTCTTTACCAATTATTATAAAAAGAATATCAATTGCTTGTTTTTTTTAATAATTATAAAGGAAAGTAAAATTGTCAAAAACTTAAAAACTTAACCATTTGGATTACATAGATAATTGATGTTTGTAGGAGTGTGAGCGTATGTAAGATGGATACACATACATACATGATACAAGTACATACCTATAAACTCCCACGTCCTTAAACATCAAATTTGGACCTCACTGAAAATATAAAGTGCTTTGGATCCATTAGGTAACTCTAATTATAATAAAATTCAATTCTCGATGTTCACGTATTCTACTCTCTCACAGGAAAACCTATGGCTAGGTGGATTGGTAAGTGCTTGTCTGGCCAGGCATTTACCAAGAAGACACCCAGGTTCAAACCTCGGGGGCAACCTGTTTGTTAGTCTAATATGAATCCTTTGAGTGCACATCAGACTGACGATGACAATAAGAATCCCGAGCTATAGGTGGTCCCCTTCGCGTTGGGTCAAAAATAATGAAGTGGAATAGGTTTGGCGGAAGCAACCCCTGTGGTTTGAACCCTATACTTATCAGTTACTAAAAAATAGTGTGGTGTTGACCAATTCTCCTATGTAACAAAAAAATAATTTCTGCAACAATTTGATTTAAATGTAATAGTTATTAATATATAAGAAAATTATTGGATGTTGTAATCATAAACTTTAGTTCATTAATTTAGTTCAAATATTTGATCTTTTAATTATCAAATTAGAATAATTAACTCACAAACAACCCGACCACTATTATTTAACCTATTAACTATTTAAACTTTAAACCAAAACCCTAACTACAGTCCATTTAAATTAAATCAATCAGTATGTTTATGTTTCTTGGAGATTAAGTTTTCATCGTCATGTTTACAGGTGGTGCCACCACGTGGACGATAATAGATCAAGGAAGTATAGGTTTCTTCGAGATTAAGTTTTTTCGTCATGTTTGCAAAATTAACATGCTTGCAAGTGAACTAGCATCATCGTTTTGACCACTATAAACCATTAAAACTTTATTTAAAATTTAGTTTTATTTAAGATAGGTAAGAGTTCATGGATAAGATTTAATATATATATAAAATTAAGACCATATAAAAAGTACTACAGTAAATTTATATATACAATTATTATCTTAACAATATTTAATTTTTAAATTAAAAAATATGTTTATATTTTTAATTTCAAAGGTTTGATACTTATATAGATTAAGTCAATATTTAGCGTGTATATAGTGGATATTAATTTTGATAAAAAAACATTCTTTTAGTCTATTGAACAATTTAGTAAGTCTACGTAATAAACAATGCTAAACATTTTGGTGATTCTTTTTCTGGATGTTTTTTTTATATGTTCCATCTTTTTTTTATATGTAAGCTTTTCTGACTTAAAAACTTGAAAAATGTCAAAAAATTTCCATATAATTAGATTGTGTTTCCACTCGGAATATCTCTGATTTCAGCACTAACTTAACTTAATTATTGACCGTTGGCCAGGGAGCTTTTAAATCGTCCTCTCCTGTTGAAGACATTCGTTCCGTTCCGGTTGTCTCCGGAACAGGGAATATCTGATTTCGGTACTGGAGCTTTTAAATCGCCCTCTCCTGTTGAAGATATTTATTCCGTTCTGGTTGCTTCGGGAACAAGAAATATCTGATTTCGGCACAAACTTAACTTAATTGTTGACCGTTGGCCAGTGGAGTTTTTAAATCGCCCTCTCCTGTTGAAGATATTCGTTCGGTTCCGGTTGCCTCGGGAAACGGGAGTTGGTCTCTCGCTCTCGTTCCTTCTCGCCCCTGCGCTCGACCCAGACCAGACCCAGACCTCATTTTCGGAGCAGACCCCTTGATCGGGGGTGAGGCGGGAAAGCTCTCACTCGATTGAATAAATAACAGGGGCAATTCAAGATTGAATGGTTCGTCCATTTCCTTGTGTTTCTGCCTTGCCGGCTGCAAACAGAAGTGAACTGCTTCCTTCTGTCTGCAAATGCAAACAGAATCCTTCTGTAATTTTCGAAGGTGTAGAATATTTTGTGTAGAACTCGTCACTTCCGCGGCATCCATACCCCCGCTGTCCGACTCCTCCGTCCACGACTTTAGCTTTGACCGATCTTTCACTCCTCCATTAACTGCGACGGTATCGGTAACGATAACTTTTGGTACGTGAGGAAGCACCGTAGACATGTTTGTGTACGCTTCCAAGGAATTTCTGGCGTAGTGCATGAGGGCACCGTTGATGATATCCTGGTCCAGGCCCTTGGATTCCATGGCCGTCATGACTCTCTGGAACATGTGGATGTTCAAATAGCCAACTCCTTTCCCCACCATGAATCCGGCGTCTTAACCTGTGGTTGTGGCTGCGATGCAATGAAACCCTCCATGCCCTCCATGTGTGCCGATTCGCTATATTGCAGACGGGAAAGCCCCGCCGAATTCTGCCCTTTACACGCAGCAGACGTTATTCCCTCTGTACACCTGAAAGACATCCCGCAAAACCAACCTTCCACGTTAAATCCATCTTCCAACCCTTACGAGAAGACAATTGAACAAAATATTGAAAAATTAGTGGCAAATTTAACCATGTTTCTCTACCTGCTAATAATTTTGAGGTCCTTTGAACAAAATAGTGGAGAATTGATGATAAACTTGACCATATTTCTCTGCCTGTAAGTCCTTTGAACAAAATATGGAAGAATTGATGCCAAATTCAACCATGTTTCCCTATTTAGACATATTTTAAACATATATTTTCCATTGTTTGACAGGCTCGTGCATCAGCATATTGTGTATATTTTTTTTTTCCATAGGATTTTTATTTTTTTATTGTAAAATAAATGTAATAACAATAAATAACAATATATATTTTAATTTCCATTTTTCTCTCTTTCAGATTCAGCAGACTTTGAATAAATATGGTTTAGAACACCACTACAAAAGGTAAGTTCCTTCCATGCTTCACTTAATATTTTTATTTTTATTTATTTTTTAATTTTAAAATGAATGCAAATAGCAATATATATGTTTTAATTTCCATTTGTATACATCATTTAAGTAAATTTTAATTTTTTTATATATTTTATATTTTAATTATAAATTAAAAAAATAATTATAAAAATTCCAAAAAATTTAAATAAATTTATATAAGGTTTCATACGTGTTTTAAGGTATTATTTTTGTGTATGACATTTGTACTATGCTTGTTAGCTCTGTAGATCTGTTTCTACTATGCTTTATGGGTTCTACGATACTGGGCTTGTACTTTAGATCAGCTTCGCCCATGCTTTCTACAATATAAAGCTTGTACTATGCTTTTTAGGGTATAATTTATATAAACATTGTATTTTACTTCATAACAGCCAATACGAGTGGTTCTCAAGGATTTAAATCTCAGATTGGATTTACTAATAAAATAAGAATTCGAAAATTGTCGACATTCTCTTAACAATTCAAATCCCATAAACGAAGCTTGCACAGGACATTCTCTTAACAATTAAAATCCCATAAACGAACCTTGCACAGTATTTTGTTAGGCTTTGGACGGAAAGAAAAAAGCTTCTAATGTTCATTATCTTCCTGGTAATGTCTCAACAATGGTTACCTACTTCTGATGATTTTAACCAATAGTGAACCAGGCCTCACGAACTTCTCTTCCTTTAAAGCCTAAGGTGGGTGGTTTTCGCAGATACAAATAGATATGGGATCTGCCAATCCAGGTTCTATAAAACAGAGCATGTATTTTCACTCATTTCTATATAACAAAGAATATAGTATAAATCGACATGAAATACTTCATATGCAGATTTAGAAAGAAAAAGTATGAAGAGTTACGGGATTTTAAAATAGATATTAAATGCATATAAATCCGAACCGTAAACTATATGTGAAGAAAGGACATAGAAAAAATGGACCGAATTCAACCTAGTAGTCTTTAGCAACTTCTAACTATTCTACCCTTTGTTGCTCTGTTTTCCGATGGCAAAAAAATGGACCGAATTCAACCTAATAGTCTTTAGCAACTTCTAACTATTCTACCCTTTGTTGCTCTGTTTTCCGATGGCTCCTCCTCCGTGTTCTGCTCCTCTCTTCCCCTGGGTGTTTTTTTCGTTATTTTTTTTAATATTTTCCCATCCCCAACACGGAGGATAAGAGGCAATAATAAGAAAAAACAAAACGTGCCTCCCTAAAAACAATAAACCCATGCTTCCGTGTTTTAAAAGATTCTATCCCTTTATTTTATTATTAGGAACCATTCTCTGCATAGAAGGATTCCCTTATTTTTAAAATAATATTTATTAAAAGATATAACTGGCATAATTTAAACATAACATTTATTAGAGATTTTATAACTTGCACAATTTAAAAATTAAAAAATTTAAAGAACTATTTCTTTCAAACTAATAGTAACCAAAAATTTTAGAGGCATCCTTTCAGTTTCAACATAATGATATTATTTGCGATGAATTGTTAGTTATTGTCCGCAAAAAAAATTATGTTGAATGAAAATGTTTGTATCATTAAAAGGTAAATAGTTATGTTGAATGAAAATGTTTGTATCATACCTTAAATGTAAAGGTAAATAATTTTTATATATTTTTTATTTATAGAGAGAATTATCAATGTCTCAATTATTTTTTCTTGTTGGGGCAGTTTCAAATCTGAAAAGTTATCATTATTTTAGGTTCCACAAATCTCAAGTTAGCAAATACATAGCAAAAACAGCTCATGATTAGAACCATCAACCTCAGGCTGGCAAACACTCACCAGAAACAGGTCCTTCTACTATCTTTGTTCAGTTCATAACATTTATGAGTGATAGGTTATCTAAGATGGATTAGAGTGATATAGTTTATTTAATATATAGTTATTTTCATTGTATAATCTATTTTTTAAAGATTTGAATCCAAACTTTATTCAAAGTTTTAAAGTCTTTGTTTTTTAAAGTAAAAACTTTTTTGAGTTTAAAAATTTATATATAGAAGGAATGGTCATCTAGTATATCAGACTATTTAAAATTTTTAAATCCTAATTTAAAACATGCAACATAAATGTCTTGTTTACCATTTAAATTCTCTTAAACTATTTTGTTTTTATTAGTAAAACCATAAATAAACAAAGGAATGTTGTTTTTATTAGTAAAACCATAAATAAACAAAGGAAAATATAGTTAAATTTGATATCAATTCTTTCATATTTTAAACATATATTTTTCATTGTTTGACAGGTTCCTGCATGAGCATCAGTGTTTTTATTTTTATATATATTTTATAAATATTTTTTTTATTTTGTTTGAAAATATTTTTAATACTTTTATTTTTTATTTTTATAAGTTTTTTTTTTTTAATTATATAGTTTTAAAATAAATATAATAATAACAAAATATATATATATATATATATATATATATATATATTAATTTTTTTTTTTAGAGACTTTGAATAAACATTAAGAACACCACTGCAAAAGTAAGTTCCTTCGATGCTTCTCTTAATACTTTTATTTTTTTATTTTAGTAATGATTATGTAATTTTAACATATTAATTTCTATTTTTTCTATCTCTCAGATTCAGAGACTTTGAATAAACACAGTTTAGAACACCTCTGCAAATAAATAAGGTTTAAAACACTATTGCAAAGATAAGTTCCTTTTATGCTTTTCTTATTATTAAAATTTTTATCATGGGTATATATGAAATAGACATACGTCATTTAAATAAACTTTTTAATATATTTTACATTTTAATTTTAAATTCAACAAAATAATTACACAAACCTTAATAAATTTAAAAATTTTATATGTGTTTTAATGTATTATTTTCGAGCTTCAAGAGATCAGAAGATATGACGCTTGTACTATGCTTTTTAGCTGTGTAGATCCACTTGAACTAGTTTTATGCTTTCTACAACAAGATACTTGTACTATGCTTTTGAGCTCTTTAGATCAGCTTCTACCATGCTTTCTACAATATAAGTTTGTAATATGTTTTTTAGGGTATTATTTATATAAACAGTATATCCTGTTTAAATTTTAAATTGGGTTTACGATAGAATAAAAATTCCAAGATTACATATAAAATGACGTCAACATTCTCTTAACAATTCAAATCTAATATAGAGATTCTCTTAACAATTCAAATCCCATAAAACGAACCTTGCACAAGATTTGTTAGGCATTGCGATAGAAATAAACAAGCTTCTAATGTTCATTATCTTCTTGGTAAAGTCTCAACAATGGTTACCTACTTTACTTTTGATGGTTTTAGCCAATAGTGAACCAGGCCTCTTAAAGCCTAGGGTGGGTGGTTTTCACATATATAGATAGATATATGATGTGCCAATCCAGGTTCTATAAAACAGAGTATGTATTTTCACTCACACCCCACTTGTATATAACAAAGTATATAGTTTCAGGAAGGTAACTGTCTACTGTTATATAAATCGACATCAAATACTTCATATGCAGATTTAGAAAGAAGAAATGTGAAAGAGTTACGGGATTTAAAAAAAGGGATATTAAATGCATATAAATCCGAACCGTAAATTATATGTGAAGAAAGGACATTGAAGGAATGGACCGAATTCAACCTGTTAGTCTTTAGCAACTTCTCACTCTTCTGCCCTTTGTTGCTCTGTTTTCCGGTGGCTCCTCCTCTCTGTGTTCAGCTCGTCTCTCCCCACCGAAGGGTGTTTTTTAAGTTTTTGTTTTTTAAAACAAATCCCCCCTTTCCTTTTTTATTATTTTCCCATCCCCAGCACGGAGATAAGAGGCCATAATAAGAAAAAACAAAACATGCCTCCTAATGATTCTCTACGGGCCATTTTAAAAACAGTAAGGCCATGCTTTTGTGTTTTAAAAGATTCTATCCCCTTTATTATATTATTAGGAACCATAGAAGGATTCTCTTATTTTTAAAATAATATTCATTAAAAGATATAACTTAGATTATTATATTATTAGGAACCATAGAAGGATTCTCTTATTTTAAAATAATATTCATTAAAACATATAACTTATAGATATCATAACGTGCATATTTTAAAAATTAGAAGAACTATTTCTTTCAAATATTGTAAGTATTTCATAGTAACCAAAAATTTCAGAAGCATCCTTTCATTTCCATTGACCATTTAAACATGGTCACATTCGTTGGTGACGAATTGCTTCAACATAATGACATTATTCGCGATGATTGCTAGTTATTGTCTGTAAAAAAAAATTTGTTGCATGAAAATGTTTGTACCACACTTTTAATTTTAAAGAATAAAAGTAAATAGTTTTTACAATTTTTTTTATAAAGAGAATTATCGACATTTCCATTATTTTATATTGTTAGTGTGGTTTCAAATCTGAAAAGTTACCACTACACCACGTTCCACCAATTTTAAGTTGGCAAACACATAGCAAAATCTGAAAATTTACCACTACACCACATCCCATCAATCATAAGTTGGCAAACACGTAAAAACAACTCAAGATTAGAACCATCAACCTTAAGTTGGCAAACACTCAGTCTGTCTACTACCTCCGCCCAATTTTTAACATTTTTGAGTGATAGGTTATGTAAGATGAATTAGAGCAAAATAGTTTATTTAATATATAGTTATTTTCATTGTATAATCTATTTTTTAAAATATTTGAATCAAAACTTTGTTCGTAGTTTTAAAGTCTTCATTTTTAAAAGCAAAATATTCTTTGAGCTTAAAAATTTTTATATAGAAGAATATGGTCATCTAGTATATAGTATACGAGACTATTTAAAATTTTAAAACCCTAATTTAAAACATGCAACATGAATGAGTTGTTTACCATTTAAATTTTCTTAAACTAGGGGAAGTACTTGGGCCAACATCTTGCCCTAAAACTCATTGTGAGGGGTACCCTAGGAATTTTTTTCTTTTTTAAATCTTCATTTATTTTTAATATTATTATTAAAATATTTACATAATTTTTGTAGTGTTTATTATTAAGTATTTATCGTATTATGATATTAATTGTGATTGATATGGACCCTAATTGTATTATCTTATAACCACATAGTAATATTACAACTTGGTTGTTATACATGTATCTATTAGAACCTTTATCCTAACATCCTATTAATTTGTAATGATGTCATATGTAGATGTTAATAGTTAGTACTACTTAGAGTAGGATTACATATTGTACTACCTTCCCAAGTGGGAGGAATCTTGAATCTTAAATCAAAGCTTTGCACTTAAAGAAGGAAGCGATATTGTAAGTTCTTTTATAATTCAATAAATTGTGTTTTCTCTATTGCTTGCATATTCTAGTATTATTGTTCAATTACATCTGGGTTCTTAACATCTGGTATCAGAGCCCCTTCTAGGGCCATATTCATCATTGTATGCTCTCACCTCCCCCATATGGGATCTTGGTGATCAGAAAGTGATGATTCATTTATGATAGATTACAAAGAGGAGGGTTTTCCTTCAAAACTCATGTAGAGATTTCAAGATGACTGTTGCTTCTGATACCGGGTCATGTCTTGTTTAAGTTGTTAGTCCTTATGAGGTCTCTAGATTTGGAATAATAAATGCCAAATGGTTCTGAGTCCTTGGATGAGTAGTCATTGCCATTATTTCCAACTACCCTTTTTGGGGATTCCCACAATCTGGGTACGAAAGATTTCTGCCTTTAATGCTTCAGATTTAGGAGCGGCTTTGTTGTGGCTTCTTAGCTTCTATTGTCCTTTCTAAGAAATATGCAGCATTCCTTTTGTAGGAAATGGCAATACTTCTAGAAGATCACACGCCTCAACAAATCTTAGATTTTCAAGGCATGGTCTTCGAAAGTTTTCCTCACCATCCAACTTTGGGATTTTTTTAGCCTTGGGACTTCTGACTCTTGGAGCTTTTGCTTTTCTTTTTTATTAGATTTTATAAAGGTCTGATATTTGGACCTTATCCTTGTTGGCCTTCCAATCGTCAAAACTTTCATTCGAAGGTTTTTTTTGCATCTGTTCGTTGCTTCGACCTTCATTTTTTGCCACCTAAGAATGATACATTTTGAGTGTAGTGAGCCATCACTACAATTTTGACTACTCACAGGGGATCTTTAGCCTGCTAAAAATAAGGTATCCAGAGAAGTTGATGCCTTAATCCATTGGACATAGAGTCAAAAAAGGTACCCCTTTTTGGAATGGAAGTGAAGGTTGAAATTTTAGCAATCAGTCTTAATCTTCATATCTTTGCAATTGTTAAAACTTCCATCAACCCATGATATTGGGACTACTACCATATATTACATATAATACATATGAACAAATATTTTAAGTGGGTAGCCTTAATCCATTGGTTATGGAATTAAAAAAGCCCCCCCTCCCACTAGTTGCTCCAGTCCTTTCTATTTCTTCCTTTTTCTCTAGTTTCTTGGGTGAGAAATTATCACCCTTAAGAAACTATGACTTTTTAGTAGCCCCCTTGATGCAAATAGATTGGTACCAGAGATAAACACCCTTCTTGGTGAAGTGTGACTAGTACCAATATTGGCTTCCTCTTTGTTCTTGATCCAATTGCCATGCGCCTTCCACCTCCAGCTTAGGTCTTTTGCCTCTTCATTTCTAGAGGGGCAGGGTACTACGTTTTAGCTTGGGGAAGTACCTGAGCTTATTGTTGATCTCTTTTTGCTACTCTAACCTTTTTTGGCTCCTTTTCTTCCTTTTGGATTTCATCTTTTGTGTGGATGCATAAGCATTGAGGTGTGAATACCTCATACTCATAGTCTTCCAGTTACCAATGAAGTAGACCTATGTCATCATCCCTCTCATCTTGAATTATCTTTCAATGCTCAGCTACTCTTTCTCAAAGTCTAATCAGCGCGAACTCCAAAATCTGACCTGGAGAAGAGGGGAAAGACATCCCAAACGCTTTCTTTGACAGCAGCCGAAAATCGCTGAAAAGGCAAGATGCGCCCAGAATCGCTAAAGAGCGAAGGCGATCTTGGGAATGATGATTCAAGGCAACCTTTGGCCTGAGCTCGAAAGCGCTCACAAAATGAGCGATTTCGGGCTTTTTTGCTTGGCGCCGGCGATTTCGAGCTCGGGGAAACCTCTTTGCTGGATGTCGCTAGGAAAGCCGAGCGATTTCGGGTTTGGGGAAGAGCGACAACGATTTCGGGCTCAAAGCTTTAGCAACCTCGCAAGCTCAAAAGCGCTGGAAACTCCTGCGCGCTAGGCAGCTTTTCTCTTCGCGACGGCGATCTCGAGCCCGCCTACTCCTCTCTAGTGCCCCTTTTCGCTCGAAACGTGCCATAGCGACGGGCGGATAGTGCGCGCGGTAGCGACTTCGGGTTCAAAGGACTTAGGCAAATCTGCCACCTTGAAACACGACCCTTAGTCGCTCAAAAACCCATCTTCGCCAGAAATCGCGCAACAAAAACAACGATATTGGGAAAGGGGGGAAACACTTAGTAAAATTTTACAATTTTTATGCCGATGATGGCATTAGACCTGATGGAAGCTGGGGACCGAAAATAGAACACCTTGCAGAAGCACCAAGGAAAATCACCATAACATATGAGGAAAGAACGGAGAAGGAGAGTGGCAACAACCTGATAAAATTTACGCCCCTATCAAAAATGTGGCAACATTCTGGCGGCTCGCGGGGTATCGAGCTCGCCTCGATGCAAGAATCCATGCCTTTATCCTTTGGGCCCGGAGTCACCCCCGGACTCTGTTTCCTTTTCCTGTAGGCCCTGGTCCTGCTGCTCTGTATCCTGTTGCTCTTCCTTCGAAGGACTTTCCTCCTCGGGTTGATTTTCGTTCTTTTCTCCTTGAGACCCCTCTGTTGATGGCTCTTCTCCTTCCTCTGGATCTTCGTCTGGAGTGAACTCCCCGGAGGCAAGGCGAGCCTTAATGCGCTCATATGTCTCTTGCACTTGAGCCCATGCATTTTCAGAGAAGGGCTCCATATTACGGATGTCGCTAGTTAGGTGCTTGAAGGTCTCCACCTGAACTATGCCCATCTGCTCGGCCCTCTGGCTCAAATCCAGCAAACAAGAACGAATTATACAGAATTTTGAAGTGAGCTCCATCACTTGCTCTTGCTGGATAGGATCCTCCCATGCATCAATCTCAGAAGTGTCATCAGCGAAGGTATCCCACAACTGGCGCAGAGCTTCTTTTGGCAAGCACTCGCCTTCGCTATCGGTGAAGTTTGGGAATCCATGTGCCGAGAGAGTCAGGAAAGGGGACGAGCATATGTCCTTTTCTTGGTTCAACAGGTCCAGCAATGCCCTGGCTCTCTGAATCTTCTGAAATCTTTCAAAGAAGGTGTGCAAGGTGGCCCTTGCGGCTGCCCAATCAAAGGCAACGGAATCTGTAGCAGGTACTTGGAGGTTCTGGCGCTCAAGGTTTCCTGCCTTGACTGCCAGATCGAGCCAGCGATCTGCTTCACGCTCTGCCTCCTCCAACACAGGCTTACCCTGTGCGGATGCCTCTTGAATCTGGGTGAGAAATACAAACACCCTGAGGGCTTTAGAAGCCCGCGGCCTGAAATTTTTCAACAACCTGGCTCGGATCTGTTTGACATTATCCTTGGAGAACGTCTCCACAATCTTTTCTTCTAGCTCCTGCTTTGTCTGCTGAAGTTGATCTTGAAGCTCTTTGATTTGACGCTCGACAGCTTCTTTCTGATCCGATGCCTCCTTCTGAAGGCTCGCCAGCTCTCTTAGTTGCAGGCGCTCCTTTTCAGAATTCTCAAACTGAGCCTGCGCCTTGGCCATGCCTTCTTCTAACTTCATCTTCTCGTTCTCCATCTCATAATAACGCTCTTGCAACTGGAAATATTTCAGGCGTAATGTATCAGTCCCATCATGGACAGCTAGTGCCTCATTCTCGAAACTGACCTCATCCAGATTTTTGGCCGTGCTCTTATACTCATAGTCTCCAGGAAGCATGTCCTTTACGGGCTTCTTCACTCTTGGAATCTTCTTCTCCTTATACAGGAGCATGCTCTCTGAGTCGAACCTGATGCGCTTCTCGACCGTGGCGATCTCTTCGCCTCTTCGCTTTATTGCATTCTGCATCCATTTGCCTGAGGAGCGCTTTGGCCGAGATGTAGCGGGCTGATTAGGCCGCGATATGAGGGATTGACTCTCCATTATCTGGATCAGACTTGTGTCTCCAAAAAGAGACCTGGCCAGGGGCAGACCTTGCTGTGACACCTCCCCTTTCATGAACAGGCGTGGAGAACCGGCGGAAGGGCGCTCCTCTTCTTTGTGGGGTGACTCGGTCTGGGCGGGAGCGACAGATGAGTCCTCGGGATGTTCGGATGAAATGTGGGGGGAGGGAGGCGAGGTCGAAACAGTGGCGTCCAACTGAGTCTTGGTCAGGGCTTGAAGGGTATCGGGCCTTGCAGAGGATAGGCCACGATGGGACTGCTCAGGTATGACTGGTGAAACCTCCTTTTGACCGGCGTGGGGCTCAGTGAGAGAGGGAGCGGCAGGTGCGCTAGGAGCTAATGGAATATTGGCGGGGATGGATGAGGCAGCAGGGGTTAAGGATGCCACGGACATTGACTCGGCAGTATGTGAGGGGGCAGAAAACGTACCTGCGGGCTCCGCCCGAGCCGGTGAGTCGAAGACGTGGTCTATCCACTGGTCGCCCGCAAATGTAGATATATCGTCCTTCTCCGTAGCAGTCTCTAAGACCTTGCTCTTCTTGGGCGGCGGAGTGGTATCCGACTGTGGTGCTACCTCTTTCTCAGGCGCAGGCCCTTGCTCTTTAGGCCTTTCTGACCTCTTCCTCTTAAGAGGGGCGAGCTCCTCCTCTTGGGTGATAGGTGTCAAACTAATAGAACTCTTTGGGGCCTTAGGGGGCTTCACGGTCACCTTGACAACCTTTTTCTTTCGAAGCACGGGGGACACTTCTGCCGAGGAAGTCTGCTTTGCTTGGGTCACGTGCGTGGGTACTTCTCCTTTGGATGACGCGGCCTTAGCATGTTGCTTCTCGGCCGGCTGCTGCATTCTGGGCTCCTCAATCCTCTCTTCCCGCGACTGCTGACTGGAGCCCTCACCACTCGTTTGCAATTGCTTAGGTGGGACCTGCCCCTTTTGTAGGCGAAGGCCTGGGGGCACGATGTGACGAAACACCACTGGCCGCCACGTGGCGTGATGTTTGTCGTAGAGGTCGAAAAAGGTGTCGTCTTTTATGTCCTTCACGGATTTGTCTTTTCCGGTCCTGACACGCATTTTCCACCACTCTTCTATTTTGTCCAGTCTCCAACCCCTCCTCTGCAGTCTTGCCTCTAATCTCTTGTATACATCTGTATTCGGCATGTGTCCTATATTTCGGCCAGGGTCAAACTCGACCTCTACGCAGTAGAAGTCATGCCAAGGCGGGAAAGACTGCATGTCCTCGATATACCACTCCAGATCTTCGTCTTGGTTATTGCGTTCTTCCAGAATCCCCAATTGAGGACAGACGTGAAACTCCTGGCGAGATGTAAAGTCTTTTATGATGTCCAAGGGGTCGTATTTCCACTTTTGCGGTAGCTCCACCAAGCCGAAACTTGAGAGCGTGGCATGCAAGTACTGATGTTGTCCATTGGTGTCAACTTCGATCCCGGCCCAGGTGATGGGGTATTCAAACAAGTGGCCTTTTCTCCTTCCCTGACCATATTTTGCGTCTGTATAATCCATCTGCCGAGACACCTCTAGGCCGAACTGATATTCTGATGCATAATAGGGCAGCAAGAAAGGTTTGCCCGTGAAGCCGAAAACCCTTATCACAAGTCCCTGCGTAAGGCGAAAAGTGTCGTCGTAATTCTGATCACTGAATTGGTCCCTCAATGTTTGCGGGACGCGCGGGCATGAACCGTGAAGGAGAGCGAGAGCTGGACCCAAGAATGATATATTGAATTGGTAGTACGATTCCTCCTTCCATAGAACTTTGGTCCACTCATAGACCGGTAGCCGTGCGCCTTTGTCATCTTCGCGCTGTACAGGGAGCGACCGCAGGCGGCTGTGCATATGAAATAAAAATAACCAGGCCAAGGCCGAGCAGTACCTGAAACCATCTCGCGCACCGGTCTTATACTCTCGCAGCTGCTGGTGCATTCCCCGGGTGACGCAATCTGCCCAATTGAAGAAAATCGGCTTGGTCTTATCTGTCATCTCATTTGGGTCATAGAACTCTCCTCTCAGAATACACTCGGCGAGGGAAATCTGGTATGGGAGGACTGTCGCGTCCGAGCCGAGACCTAAGACCCAAGCCAGCATAGTGTATATGCTAGTGCTCTTGAATTCGCTCAAAGGCCTTCCTTGTTTTGGCCATTGCCGCGGCGGAATAGGCTCATGAAGCTGAGAGCTCATAAAGTCCCGCATCCTCTGGTTATCTGAATACCTATCCGTCTGTTCTCCCAAGTTGACGCCTTTAACAATATAGTCTTCCTTATTCAACTGTATGCCCGGCGCGAAGGCCGCTTCAACGGTATCAGAGTAGAGTGAAAACAAGACATTGCCCTGGTGGTCGCATACTTGCCTTGTGTTCGACCTGTAGTATTCGGCAATCGCCGCTATTAGCTCAGGGCAGTGATGTACCTCCGGGCATAAGAACCAGTAGAGATTAGACGAGTACGCCGCAGCATAAGGATTCGAAGGGGAAAACTTATTCCGCCATTTGTCAATTGTCTGCCTTATCTGGCTGGTACTTTGGGAGTAAATCCCATCTCTGAGCTTGACCCAACTGTCAGAGGGCGGAGGAGGAATCGGCTTTGGCTTCGCGACTCGCGGCTTCTTTTCTTCTCCTGCCTCGGCCAACCTAGCTTTCCCTTTATCTTTCTGCTCTTTCTTTTGCCCACTCGCAGGCGTGCCCGACGCCGCTGGCGCTTCTGCTGCAGCTTTCTGTTGTCCTTCTTTCTTTCCCATGGCGCTAGTATAATCCAGTCCAGAGTGCGCTGGAATTCGACTGACCAAGTGCCCTCGCGAGAGCGCTATTTTATAATGGAGAGTTCGAGGGAGAAACTTCAATAGGTGGCGCAGCCGAGTACTTTAAATTCAATGCGAGGAGCGCGGGGTTGGTAGGAGTTGATATCGAGCTAGGGTGGCCATGCACACGATCTCTCTTGGGAGTGTAAACATTTAAACCTTTGCCGCCTTAGAATGTCCACCTTTTAATAAGTACTTATGGAACACGTGCAAATCGTTCCCTTTTTGGCATGCTTTTCTATGCCGCTAGCTCGAGAAACGGGGCCCACTTTATAATTTCATGCTTTCCTCCATATCGCTCAAATTCCGAGCGATTTCGGGTTTGGGCCCTCATAGCGAGCGAAGGCGAGACTTTTTCCATTCAAAACAAATGTTTGACCTTTTCCCTTACCCGTTGTCGTTGTCTTGACGTGTGCGCTTTGGGGAAAGTGGTGCTTGGCGAGCGAAAGTGAGCAACCCACACTTGGGGAAATTCTAGCCCCTTTCATATTCCTGGCGACGCCTGTCTTGAACTCCCGCTGTCGCTAAAAAGTAGAAGCGACTTCGAGCCTATTCGAAAACTTGGGCGCTTTCGAGACCTTTATGCCCAAAAGCGCTCGGGCATTTTTTCTTGATATCGCTCGAAACTTTCGAGCGCGCCCGAGATCGCTAAAAAGTTGAGCGACCTCGAGCTTCTTTCTTAAAAGCGAGCGCGGACGGGATTTTGCATATAACTTCTTTCAATTTACCCACTCCCGTCGTCGTCGAAACTTTGGAGCGCTCTTGAGGGTTTACACACTTAGCGAGCGAAAGCGAGACCGCCCACACTTAGCAGATTTTCGGGCCTCTTTTACTCGTTCCCCTCTGTGCTCTGAATCGCTCAAATCTCGAAAGCGCTTCTGGGATTGCTTAAAATCTGAGCGATCTCGGGCCTTTTGACTTGGCAAACTTTCTTTTGTTTGTCCCTAATTCGGCCATAGCTTGGAAGGGATTCCCTTTTCGCCCAAAAGGCGAAGCGACTTCAGGGCGTTGGCACTTTAGCGAGCGAAGGCAGGCAGGCTGATTTTTGCTTCTCTTCTCGGCCATCCCCATATCTCCCTTTTGCGAAGGAGACTGCTTCTGCATCTTAACACCAAAAGCTTGCGGACCCACAGGTCCGGCGAACTACTTGGCTCAACAGCCTAAAAAACAAAAACAACTTAAAAGCATATTTACAGACAGATAAAAAGGAAAAGCATAAAGGAAAATATGTACAAGGGGGAAACTTCAACTGAGAGTTTTAGTTGCGATAGGCTTTCAGATGAAAGCCATTGACAGGAATGGGGAGGATATGACCCTCCATGTCCCTCAGGACGAAAGCATTGAATTGATTGACTCTGGCGATCTGAAAGGGGCCTTCCCAGAAGGCGTCAAATTTGTCATGATTGCCCGGTTTTGCCTTTAATGCATCCCATTTGAGCACTAGGTCACCAATTTTGAAAATTCGGGCTGTGGTCCCTTTAGAGAACCAATTGCGTGTAGTGTTAGCGTGCTTCATGAAAGCTTCATGAGCTCTCTCCCTCTGCTCCTCAAGCTGCAATAACTGAGCTAATCTGGCATCAAGGGGATCCAGGTTGTCTTTTTCATCATCAAGCAACCAGAGTGCAGGCATCTCAATGTGGGTAGGCAGAACCGCCTCTTTCCCATAGACTAACGCATATGGCGATGTTCTAATGGATTTCTTTATGGATATGCGATCTGCCCATAGAGCTTGATCCAGGTGTAAGTGCCATGACCTCTTATTCCTCTCAAGGGTCTTCTTTATGATATTCATCAATTTTTTATTTGTAGACTCTGCGAGGCCATTTCCCTGTGGGTAATAATTGGAGGAAGCTTTATGATAGATGTTGTATTTGCAAGTGAATTCTGTCAGTATAGCCCCTTTAAACCCTGGACCATTGTCCGTCACAATCGCCTCCGGAATCCCGAAGCGAGTTATCAAACTCTCCAGGAAGGCGACAACTGTCTCTTGATCGGCATGTTTTGTGGGTATAGCCTCGGCCCAACGAGTGAAGTAGTCTGTGGCAGTCAAAATGAATTTGTGCCCTGCTGAGGATTCTGGGGAGATTTTACCCACGAAGTCCAATCCCCACTGCTGGAAAGGGAATTCCACCTGTATGGGTTGTAAGGGCATTGGAGCATTTTTGTTCCGGCCGGCAAACCTTTGACACTTCTCGCACCTCTGGCAAGCCTTCTGGGTGTCCGCGAAGATGGTGGGCCAATAGTAGCCTGCCTTTATTATCTTTAAGGCCGTAGGCCTTCCCGAAAGGTGTCCCCCTGACATTCCGGAATGGAATTCGTCAAGGATTTTCTGTTTTTCAGTTCCTTTGACACAACGTAGAAGGACGCCATCAATATTTTTATAAAACAGCCCCTCGGGGCGTAGAACGTACTTTAGAGCGTTAAGCCGGAACCTCCTCCTTTGCGAGGCGGTGAGTTGATCTGGACACTTCCCTGTGTTGAAATACCACATTATTTCATCAGCCCAGTCGCTTTCCTCAGGCAATGAATTGACAAGGTTAACCTCCATCACTGGGTCTTCCCATTGACAAGCAGACACTTCGGCGGCGGCGCTTCTAGCCAACTCCTGGCATAATGCCCGCCCTCGGACAAGTTTGGTGGGTCGAACCTCTATGTCGAATTCTTGGATTTTGGTAATCCACCCTGCTCTCTTGTGGCCTGGTTCACCCTGAATGATGAAACTTCTGACGTCCGGGTGAATCACGAAGACTGTGATCCGGCTTTGAGAGACAAAGTGCTTAAACTTTCTCAAGGATCTCATGACTGCATGCACTTGCCGCTCGATGAAATTATATCTCTCCTCATGTGGCTGTATCACCTGGCTCAAGAAGGCTATCGGACGCTCCTCGCCATCATCTCCTTTTTGGGTTAGGACTGCAGCATAGCTCTCAGGTTCCCCAACCGCATATAGGATAAAATCTTTCGAATAGTCCGGGTTTACTAGCACAGGTGCTTGAGAGATTCTAGTTTTGATTTCTTCGAATGCTTTCTTTCTTTCTTCAGTCCAAAGAAAATCAACATCCTTCTTTAATAATTCAGCCATAGGTTTGATGACTTGAGCGAAGTCAGGAACGAACTTCCTCACAAAGTTGATTTGGCCAAAAAAAGATTGGAGCCCCTTTTTGTTGACTGGAAGAGGAAGCTTCAGAAGGGCTTCCGCTCTATCGGGGTCAATTGATAGTCCCTTTTCAGAAATAACGTGGCCTAACAACTTCCCCTCCTTGACTGCGAAAACAGATTTCTTGGGGTTGATGGATATGCCAAATTCTCGGCATCTCTCAAACACTTGCTCCAGGTGAGAAGTGTGTTCCTCCCGTTTGTGGGAGAACACGGTCATGTCATCTAAATAAATGACGATAATTTTGTTCAGCAGTTCCCGAAAGGCGAGGTCCATGGCCCTCTGAAATGTGGCCCCGACATTAGACAAGCCAAAAGGCATGCGTTGATAAGCAAACGTCCCCCATTTAGTGGTGAACGTTGTCTTGTGCTGATCTTCATCTTTCACCCATACTTGGTTGTAGCCAGAAAATCCGTCTAAGAGGGAAAACCGTTGGGCTCCTGCGACCACATGGAGAATCTGGTCGATCTGCGGGAGCGGGTAGTGATCCTTGAGAGAGGCCTTGTTTAGATTGCGAAAATCAACGCAGAGGCGGATGTCCCCGTTCTTCTTTCTAACCGGGACCAAATTGGCGACCCAGGAGGAATGCTTGATAGGGTAAATGATCTTGGCTTCCAGCATCTTCATCAATTCTGCCTTCATCATAGCTTCGATCTTGGGGTTAACTGCTCGTCTCTCGCTCGAAAGGTTTAACCCCTTCTTCCAACTCTATGGTGTGTTGGATTATTTCTCTCTCATACCCCTTGAGATCTTGATAACACCAAGCCACAATGTCTGGATATCTCTTACACAAGGCTCGAATCTGTTCCAGCTCTTCTGCGGTGCAGTCTATCCCTACTTTGATTGTCTTTCCTGGTTCCAGTTCCAACTCTCTATACTGCTTGGCGTCGACCTTGATTCTGTGAGATATAGCTCTGTCATTTTGGTCAAACAGGCTCTCAAGGGTTATTAGTCCCTTTGGGACATGATTGTTCTTCAGCTGTATCAACCCCTCATATTGCTCGTCATCAGGGTCTCTACCTTCGATTGAACTTGCTTCGTGTATCATAAAAGTGACGATATCTTCATCACAATCAAACACCTGCCAATGGGTGTCTTTATCAGGCACAGAAGGCCTGTAAATAGTACGAACCGGCTTCGGCTTTTGCATAGTGTCATCAGCCGGGACGTATCTGGCTCCAACAGAAGCCAATATGTCAGCGTGTTTGTTTTTCTCTCTGGAGATAGCTTTGACATTCAAGGAGTCGAATGACTCCATCAGATCCCAGACACGGTTGCGATAAGCTTTGAGATAATGCTTTTTTGAGGCACATTTGTTGGTGATCTGATTACACACCAGCTCTGAGTCTCCGAAGATCTGCAGCTGTTTGATCCCGAGCCTTTCCGCTTTCTTCAAACCCAAGCATAGGGCTTCATATTCTGCTGCATTGTTGGTGCAACTCCAGGCCAGTTTGTAGCAGTAGAGGGAGAGACTAAGAGGACGCCTGCTCCGACGCCATTCTTGCATCTGGCACCGTCAAAATACAGTTTCCATAACTCATCAGGTGCAGGACCTATATCTTCTTTCATCGTCTCCTTTGGCTTTTCAGGCTGGGTAACAGAGTAGCAGGCTATGTCTGTCTCAATCATGGCATTGAAATCCAACAAGGAGAATTCGTCTTCTGCTCTCAATTGTTCCATAGTTTCCTCTACCAGGTCCATTTCTTCAAGTTCCTCAGACATTAGATGGATCATTTCTCCCTGCTGTTCCTCTCCGAGTATCTTCCCGACCAGAAAAGTGGAAGGCTTTTCATTGTATATTTTGACTTTTCTTCCTTTGAAAGGGACTTCCATGTGAGAATAATCTAGCGAGAGGTATCCCCCGAGCTTGGCGGTGAACTCCCTTGAGAGGCACATGCCAAAGTAGGGTTCTAAATCAACAACCACAACTTCCTGAATCACTGTTATATCTGGGGCCTTATGTAACTGAATGGGGATGTCCTTGATGACACCCACCGTCTTTACTGGAGTGTCGTCTAGTTGCAGAACACCCTGACTACTCCGGGTGTACTCCATGCCCATTTCTTCACAAACTGCTCTTGGCATGAGGGTAGTTGATGCGTCGGAGTCGACCATGCAGTTGTGTACCACATGCCCTTCCATTCGTAAAGACAAATAGAAAGGGGGTGGTCTATTTTTGCCAGTGATTGACGTTGTCAAGGGTTGAGCCAGCACGGGTTGTGACGACTTTGCCCCTTTTACGGTCTTCAAGGACTCCTGCAATAAGTCCACTTGTCCCGGGAGCTGAAGGGCATCGTACATACTAATCTTTGTTGGAGTTCTTTTGAGCTCATCAACGATATTATATTTGGCAGTGGACGATTCATCAACCTCCTTTGCTAACTCATATTTAGTACGGTACTGTTGAGTTGCTTCGACCCTTTGTCGTTTTGTCAATGATGGGTACCGAAGCTTTTCTCGGGCCTGCTCCTGTGTTTCGACAGGCGGCTGGTTTATTGGAGCTTTAGTGAGAGGTACTTTCTCTTTGGCCGATGGCAGCGGAGGTGTTTTGTTGGGAGCATTCGCGGTCGAACCCGCAGCTGGTTGTGTCCTTTCCCTCCGAGCATATACCTTCAATGGCTTCATTTGGGCAGGTTCGACCTCAATCGGTCTCTTGCCTTCTTTAGTCAGAAGTGAAACGGGATCCTCTTCGGAAACAACAAAGTTTTGCTCTTCTCGGATCATATTCACTTGATCATCTTCATCCTCGGGGATGCTACCGGCGAGGGTCTGGAGGTAGTGTTGGTGCAGCATACAACTATCCTCTCCATGAGGGTCATTGCAGGTAGAGCACCAGGTTACTTGATCTGCAGAGCTGAGTCCTGCGTTGGTGGTTGCATTCCTTGCTGGAGGTCTCTGGTTCTGGGCGGCCTGTTCTCTTGTCAGCGCCGGAGGAGGGTAGGGCCTCCTGGGAACGAACTCCTGTTGGGCTTGCTTCTTCTTCATCACGGCCATGTCATTAGACAGTGTCTGACAGACGGTGGTCAGTGACTCCATTTGCTTCAGGATCTTGGACTGTACATCCACGGTTTGCACCGGTTGGGCTGGTGGGGGTAAAGGAGCTAATGGCGGCTGAGATGAAAGCGGAGGAACAGACTGAGCCGGGAGATGCACCTTAGGTGGATAATGAGTGATTGTCGGAGCGGGGTTCCAGGTTGGATCGGGATATGAAGAAGATGAGGCGGATGCTGGTGGATACTGTGATTGTGGAAAGTCTGGGTAGATGGGCGGTTGCTCCTTGTGCGGGAGCCTACCTATACTTATCATATCTAGTTCCGCTCTTTGAGCTGCCTCATACAAATCAGGGAAGGTGTTTACTCGGGCCAACTTAATGACCAGGCTGATATCTGGGCCAAATGCCCTAACGTAGTAGTGAGCAGCTTGTCCGTCAGAAGGACGAAGCTCAGGAGGAACTCTTTTCAAGGACCGTGCAAATCTCACATTAAAATCTGAGATTTCCTCCTGCGGGTGCCGCTGGATAGTTTGGAATTGATGTAACAACGAAGATGGGTCTGCGGATTCATTGAATCCCTTACATAGCCGACCAGCGAGTGCAGGCCATCCAGTAATGACACCTTCAGGCAGGGATCTGTACCAATATAGCAACTTGCCTCGCAAGGAGAGCGCCAGCAGACGAGTCTTGACACTTTCATTGGTAATGGAGTGAAGCGCAGCCAAGGCCAGAATGTCTTGAATGTGCTCATACGCCGTCTTTCGAGTCCCATCATAAGTTGGAATAGCTTTTAAAGCAGCAGGTGGGACGACATCTTGTCCCGCTAGAGCAAGAGGCCCAGTGGAGTCGACGGTCGGGAATAGATCAACGACATTTTGTTGATTCTGAGCTGCCATGTCTCCTTCCTCCTCTTCGAGCTGATCGGTTGTATAGTCGGTATCAGTATCGTCCGAGGTTGTAGGTTGTTCTTCGATCTCAGCCTCTTCAACCTCCTCTATCTCTTCCACCTCTTCAATTATAGGTTCCACTTCTTGTTGAGCTTGGTAATCGGCTACCCTCGGGTGCTCTCCAACAGCGTTGATGTCGATTTCGTAAAACTCGGGCTCTTGTCCCGGATTCCTAGCTCTCCACCTTCTCGTATGCATGAAGGCACTTTTGGTATTGGACCAGTCTTACAGACTCAGAGAATATTCAGGTAATGCAGAGTCGCCAGGTGTTCTGATTTTAACAGCAATGAAGCGAACACCGATGCTTCGATTCTGTTTTGGGGTGGGAAACCTTCGGGTCCCACCGGGCGTGCCAGAGAAACTGTTGGTTACGAATCTGCCACTAGGAAAGGTTTTAGGTCTTTGCGCCCTAGATTCGCCCAACAGATTGAAAGGCCGGAAGGAAGAGATGCCTTCCGTGCCAATCTCCGGAGAAGGCCGGCTTCCTATGGTTTTTTAGTTTAGTTTAGGGTGCTGAAAGAGATTTAAAAGTGCAGAAAGAGATGTAAATGTGATGTACTTCGGGTGAAGGAGATAAGCAACACAGTTACTAACCAGACGCTTTTACCAACAACAATCAAAACAATGTATACCTAGAAACATTAGCACTTTCCTACCCTATGTATCCTTTCTATCTTATTCCAAATACACTTAATTGCCAATGCTGAGATCCAGATATGCAGAATGACAACAATCAGAAAAATAAGCAACATGAAGCAGAAATATTAAAGAAAGGCAACATACAAGATAGACGCAACTAATGAGCCAAGCATACTTTTGTATTAAGAGCAGATGTACAGCTTAGAGAAGTTTCTTAGCAAGATATCCCCTTTTTCCCCCCTTTTACAATGAGACGCACTTGCTATTTATAGCATTTTTCCCTCCCAATTACAATGAGAAGCGCAGATCCCCAAACCTGCCAAAAGCTGCAAAAAGGGGAGAGATTTGATCTTGGTAGGCCATCCCTGTACTTGCAGTATGCTCTCACTTGATCTCGTACAACTTCTGACAGTCTTGGTCGCTGAAAAAAGGGGCTATCGTCTAGCTTTGGTAGATGGGGTACAATTATCTTTCAATGCTCAGCTACTCTTTCTCAAAGTCTAATCAGCGCGAACTCCAAAATCTGACCTGGAGAAGAGGGGAAAGACATCCCAAACGCTCTCTTTGACAGCAGCCGAAAATCGCTGAAAAGGCAAGATGCGCCCAGAATCGCTAAAGAGCGAAGGCGATCTTGGGAATGATGATTCAAGGCAACCTTTGGCCTGAGCTCGAAAGCGCTCACAAAATGAGCGATTTCGGGCTTTTCTGCTTGGCGCTGGCGATTTCGAGCTCGGGGAAACCTCTTTGTTGGATGTCGCTAGGAAAGCCGAGCGATTTCGGGTTTGGGGAAGAGCGACAGCGATTTCGGGCTCAAAGCCTTAGCAACCTCGCAAGCTCAAAAGCGCTGGAAACTCCTGCGCGCTAGGCAGCTTTTCTCTTCGCGACGGCGATCTCGAGCCCGCCTACTCCTCTCTGGTGCCCCTTTTCGCTCGAAACGTGCCATAGCGACGGGCGGATAGTGCGCGCGGTAGCGACTTCGGGTTCAAAGGACTTAGGCAAATCTGCCACCTTGAAACACGACCCTTAGTCGCTCAAAAACCCATCTTCGCCAGAAATCGCGCAACAAAAACAACGATATTGGGAAAGGGGGAAACACTTAGTAAAATTTTACAATTTTTATGCCGATGATGGCATTAGGCCCGATGGAAGCTGGGGACCGAAAATAGAACACCTTGCAGAAGCACCAAGGAAAATCACCATAACATATGAGGAAAGAACGGAGAAGAAGGAGAGTGGCACAACCTGATAAAATTTACGCCCCTATCAAAAATGTGGCAACAGTATCATTTTTCAAATTTGCAACAAATCATTTTAATGTGTAAAAGTGTACTTGGTTCAAGAAGTAGCAAGATCATTTCCCAAAACTCAAAATATTATTTAGTGAAATAGTGATCTTCGATACAAGAGAGATTTATAATCATAGTGATAAAATCAAAATAATTAATTTGTGAAATTAAGTGTATGGTTCAAGATAATTTTTGAATTAATCCGAAATAAAGGAAAATATAGCTACAAAATTTTGAAATACAACAATGAATAACAATGCGAAATAATTTGAAATATTTTTGAGATTTTGATATTTTTTGATTTTTTACTTTAATGATGGAATTGGTGGTATATACAAGATGATCTATATACACTATACAAGGTGATTTGAGTATATCATGTCTAAGGTTGCTTTAAAATCAAAGGAGGTTTTGAAGGATAATTTGGTTGTGGTGGAGGTAAGAACAAAAGATGATGAATAAAAGGTAGTGATAACAAAAGCTTTGTTATAATGTAGAATAATGTAGCAAAAGATTTGACTTTTATATGTGTAAAATTGATCATGTTACAAAACAAAATGTCAGAAGGATAAGAAGGTTCTTCATTCTTATCACTATCTTCCAAGTCTTGATAAGATAGAGAGAGCATATGTGATAGGTATGCATGGGTGTTATTTGGTAAACAAGGATGATCAGATATGGATAAAGAAAAGTGATTGATAGGATGTAATTGTGATAATGGAGAATGTATAGAACTTGATGTTTCAACCGTTAAATATTCTTCAAATAATGTTGGGTCACCATGTATGGTAACAATTTTATTTGCAAGTTTAAACTTCAAACATTGATGAAGAGTGGAAGGGACAACCCTCATCGTATGAATTCGAGGACTTCTTAGAAGTAGGTTGTAAGGTGAAGGGCAAGATGTTACATAAAATAAAGTATCCAGGACCTTGGGTCCACTCTTAAGGGGAAGAATTATAGTGCCTGGAGTTTCTTGAACTTCATTGTTAAAAGATTTTATAATAACATTTGATTCATTGAGATCTTCTTCTTTTAATTCGAGTTTTTGGAGTAATTGATAAGTGCATAAATTAAGAGAGGAGCCATTATCTACCATGATAGTTTTAATAAATGTTTCTTTAATAACTCCTGTAATGTCAAGATAGGATTCTTTATGTGGAGTAGAGGAAGGAATCTCCTCATCATAGAATGAAATATGATTAACCTCAAGAGGGCTTACATTATTAATTGTGTTCTTAGGGAAAAGATTATGAGGAACAAATTGTTGGCTAGGTATCTTGAACAAAGTGTCCCTATGAGAACTTTGTAATACTTCTAAAAGAGATATCTTTGCTTGAGGATTAATCACTTGTTGGCTATCAGAGTGGATTTCAGATTAAGATTTTGATGTTAAATATGGGATTTCTATGCTTACATTCCATTTTGGATCATTCTCTAGAGCCATGGATAGTTTTGAAGGTTGGTCAAATGAGGAATCCATCTCTTGAATATCAAATTGAGTTGATTGAACCTGAGGTTTCTCATTTGTAGTTTCTATTACAATATTAGTGATATCATTGTGATGGGACATATTAAGATGCAATATTTGATTGGTTTCCTGTTGTTGATAATTGAATGGGGGTTCTTGGAAGATCCCCATGTCTTGATTGATTATGGGTATTTGTTGCATAGGAGTTTGATTGTTTATTGGAGATTTATAATCAGTTGTAGATTGTAATTCCTTTATAGTGAAAAGACCCTCGTCAATCAAATCTTGAATTGCACATCTTAAATTTCTACATTTTTGTGTCATATGTCCATCCACTCTATGATATTCACAATATAGCTCAGGTTTATACCAATCTACTGTGGTATCAAGTTGTCTTATGGGAGGTAACTCAATCCTATTTGTATCAAGTAAATGCTTGAGAATTGTATCCATTGGTTGATTGAGCTTAGTAAATTTACGTAGTGAAGGTTTTCGAGAGGTTTTTGATAATTGCCTTAGGAATTCAGTCATAAAAGGACCTAATGGTTTCTTACCTCTTTTTTCTTTATTATGGGTAGAATGATGATAGGAAGATTGTGAAGTATGATGTGAGTGCATGGTAGGATTGGAAGAATAAGTATCTTCTTGTTGAAATGGATGTGTTGTGTTGAAAGAAGAATATTGAAATGGTGGAGAAGGATTGTATGTGGATCGATAGGCATAATATGGATATATGGGAGAATAGATAATATCGTTATGAAGAGGATTGGAAAAGGGATTGTCCTGTTGGGGTAAGGATGAGAAATGAAAAAAGTGTGATAAAGGTGATGTTGAATATGGATGAGGTTGGTCATAATAAACAAATGCATTTGGCTGAATTTTCCCAACATTACTGATGGACTCATATTGATTTAAGTTTAAACTCATGGTTTTGTTGTCACATTTTGCACGGGGTGCAATGTTTTCAATTTTTGTAAGAGAGCTGCTCTTCCTTCTCCCCCTTTCTCTCTGTTCCCTACATTCTCATTCTTCTCAAAATTGACAGCACTTGCCCTGAAAAATGGCTAAGTGTCAGGGCATGCTGAGGAGTTCGAGTTTTTTCGGGCCATAAACAGGGGCGATAAAATGGAAAAAATGAGCCCTGGATATTTTATTATTGTATATCTTCTCGCAAGCTTTCCAACGATATATTATAATAGGCGATCGGGTCAGCGGATCAAAAGTTATGGCCCCGGGAAGCTGAACCAGGAAACCCAGTTTTTGGTGCGAAGTGCGCACTTCGCCCGTTTTGGTGCGAAGTCCCACTTCGCCCCTCTTTTCGGGCGCACCTTGTAACTGGCAGGCTGGCAGGCTGACAAAGAAGAATGATAACTGCCGGAGCAGGTCCGTACAGCGGCAGACACCAGTGTTCACCTGTGCGCAGCCCGACTTTTCAGCAGAGCCGGAATGCGCCCTTGACAGGTGTACAGTAGGGGAACAAACCCGGAATTTGACCAAGGCGTGAAGGCCTTCCCAACTGCACTGTTTTCTGCCCACGCATCCCAAGGAGCTCCGATCCCAAGCGAAGATAGATAGATTGCCCTTCAAGGCAGACATGTGTCACACAGCATAACACATCATACGACAAGTGTCCAGCCTTCGGGATTTGAACCAAGACCGCCGACCAAAAGGGATAAGTATGGGTTGCACCGCCTGTGTCACCTGCCTCATTTAAGACCGATGAGAGTTTCCACCGCCTCGCCTACCCACATTTCTCGTCAATATAAAGTTCTACCCAACGCGCCGCCACGTGGTCGTTCAACCTTCAGGGAGACCATGCCGAGGGTACAGACCCAGCTCGACAGAGGTCAGATCGCAGCTCCGCGGCTGCTTTTGTCAGCTAATGTTTGACTGGGACGTTGTGCCCATTAATGTAACGGAGGGAACTTTGGGCTATAAATAGCCACCACGTTTTCATTGTAAGTGGTGGAAGGGGAATGTTTGTTAGGGAACTATTGTGCTTACTGTAACCATGCTTCTGCATATAAATACAATCTGTATGCCTGGTTCTGTTCTACCGCTTTTATTTCTTATGCTTATGCTTTACGCGATTCTGTGTCATGGCTTGTTGATTCACTTCAGCATTTGATGGTCAGGCGCCTTTAGCATTATTTCTGTACTTTTAATTTTCGTATAATAGATGTGGTAGCAGTTCCATCAGTTATGTGTGACGTTGTTGGCCCGTATCTGGTGATTGATGTGATCCCCTGCTGTTAGTTCCTTGTAGGGAATGTTTGCTAGGGAGCCATTGAAGTCGTGCGGTTAAACTCTCTACCTAACACATATACCGGCTCGATATATCTAGGTTTACCGTCTACCCCCGTCGCTGTACGTATCTGGTGATTGATGCGATCCCCTGCTGTTAGTTCCTTGTAGGGAATGTTTTCTAGGGAGCCATTGAAGCTGTGCATACACTGCTTGTGTATCGGCAGTACGCCTAGGTTTTGCAGTTCTTTGTCATGCTTTGTGTTTGTATGCAGTAAGTAGCGGTGATTGGTGTGTTCCCGTACTGTTAGTTCCCCCCACCCAACTCCACTCTCATTTGTATATTCTTTCTGTTCATTTATCTCTTTCCTGCACTCTCATCTTACTAACCCCCAAAAGGAGCCGGCCTTCTCCGGAGATCGGCTCGGAAGGCATCTCTTCCTTCCGGCCTTTCAATGTTGGTCCGCGGGTCCAGGGCGCAATAGCAGCAAATCCTTTCCTCGTGGCGGATTCGTGACCAACAGTGTTTCTTTAGTAATTCTAAAAGTAATATTTGGTATCTAAAATTTAGAATTGAATCTAAAACATACAAATTTGAAATGATTTTGTTCTTGCTTTTCTTGTATATATATATTTGTTTGTTGTTTTTGAAATCAGAAGAAATGCCTATGTAGTTCACGTCAGGTTCACCAAAGAATGTAGGCTTAAAATTTTCGCACTTCTTTCCTCTAGGCTAATGGATCCGCGCTTCAGATGGAAATGGAAAAATAGTAAATCTACACCTCGGAAGAGAGACACTTGAGTCGTGTCCTCTTTGGTGATTTGTCGACGGATGGTGGGTTCACCAGGAAGCATTTTGCTACAACTTTCGAGCCTAGGTTGAAGATGTGTTTGATGAATTCATTTTAATTTCAATCACCTAGGTTGGCCAGAATGAAACTAAACTGTTCTATATGCAAATTTTGATTTATATGCAAACAACAGATGGAAATGAATCCTAAATACATCTAAATGCAGGATATTAAAGAAATGGAAAGATCTCACCCGATTCTAGGTGTCTGATGCAGATTTTAGAGCCTACTTCAGTCCAGATCGTCTTAGATTTGCTAAAATCACCTGTAATTGAATATGATTACCTACAATTTTGCAGGTTCGTCTGTAATTGCACAGAATCGTCCAAAATCGGACGATATCGTCTACAATCAAACAAAATCGTCTGAGACGATTTCGTCAAAAACCTGCAATTGAACAAATGGATGCCAAAATAGAGGGAATATAGTGCAAAATATGATAAAATGAATATAATAACTCTGATTGAATGCTTAATTGGTCTTGTAGTGTCTAACCCCAAAAAATGAACACCAAGAATCTGCCCTTGATTATGTTTTTTTTTATTTTTTTATTTTTTTTACAGCTAACTGAAAATGAGTATAACTCACAAACTACTCTTTCAAATGCAATACAATTTTGGCACAAGATAATACTTATATCTATCTCAAAACCCTTTTAAGTAAAAAACATAAAAATGAGTGTACCCGATAAAATGCAAGTCTGATGTAAATCTGGAAATTGTCATCAGCAATAGGAAAACCTCCATGAATTCATTATATGTACTTAGTTCATTGTTTCTCCAACTCAAAAGAGATTGCAAACATGTTTACAATGAATGACAACTAGGAAGCACTCGAAATTCTGCCCAAAGAGGGGCGATTTCATCCCAATCAACCACGCCTCCCTCAGCAATTGTACGGCTCAACTGGAAAGTGGTACGGCTGACCAATGCAAGCTTAAATCTGGTGAAATCTCCCTTGAATCTCCTTGTACTCACTGCAACTGGAGCTGGAATGTGAATAATGGTGATTCCCTTCACAAAACCCTACCTGAAAAGGCTCAAACAAGTTGGAAATATAGCTTCAGCTGTACGGCTGGAAGGAATGAGGACTGGGAATTGAATGCAATGCAATCTCCTTCAAACCCTTCCTAAAATCTGCTCACAAACCTCTGGTTAATCTCAACAATTATGCTCAATTGCAACCACTGAAGTGCACCTGCCCGATAACACCCTGAGATTGTCTTTCAAATCCGAAGGCGCTGTTCCTGCTGATGGATTTCGTCACCAACAAGCAAAATAATCTCTTGCAAATACCTCTGCAAGGAAACCTCTTCGAAACTCTTGAAAATGTAATACCAAGATAATGCCAATGACTCTTTTTTTTCCCTTTTTATTCTTGCCCAAGTTGGGTCGGCCAAATGTGAGGGAGTTGTTTCATTTTAATTCTTAATTTCAATTTCAAATAACTCCCCTAAGGGGTTGTCCATCTTAACTTAGGAAGAAGTATTTTAAATTTGTAATTTGATATTATAAGCATTCTCCTAAGTCCTCTTTTTAATACACCCTTTATCTCCTTAATTAAATTCATAATGTCCAACATTAGAAACATCACAAATATTAATTTAACTATAATAATATCTCCAGACATTAAAATAATCAAACTCCCAATGCCGGACCCACGAAGTAATACTAGAAACGGACACCCATTTCACCAAACCATCCAATCGTAATGTCCGTTTCCACTGTAACCCACTAAAAATTGACTTACTAAAAATAGTAAGTCCCTGCATCTGCATCCACGGAGGCCCAAAGTCAGGCAACTGAAGAGATAACTGGATACCCAATACATCATATAATAAGATTCTGCTATCAGTTCGGCCAGAATTCAATAACTGAATTTACTAAAAATAGTAAATCCACTCCTCCAAGTCACCAGATGGTTCCTAACCTGCTGACTATGCCTACGGAACCGCATGGATAGGCAAGTCACACTGCACCCGATGTGTTGGCTAAGGTGGGGACATTACAGTCCTCCCTCCCCAAAATTGCTTGTCCTCAAGCAATTGGAGTGTTGGATGCTGTAAAATGTGCTCATCTTCCCAAGTTGCATCCTCCACGGGCAACCCTTGCCACTTAACTAGATATTCTGTAATAATCCTGCTCCTCAGTCTTCTCTCCCTGGTATCCATAATAGCTTCGGGAGTCAAAATAAGCCGCCCCTCATCATCAAGTGGAGGAAGCTCAACAGAAGGAGTAACATTCTGTCCAATCGCCTTCTTGAGGCGAGACACATGAAACACATTGTGTACTCTGCTGTTTGCAGGCAACTCAAGTTCATAAGCTACCTCTCCTATCTTCTTGGTGATCCTGAAAGGCCCATAAAAACGAGGCTTCAGCTTCTCCTTCCCACTCTTCTTGAGAGTGGACTGCCTATAAGGCTGCAAACGTAAGTATACCAAATCACCAACTGCAAAACTGCGCTCTGTTCTATGCTTATCAGCATACTGTTTCTGTTGGTTTTGTGCTTGCTGTATGTTATCCTTCAGAGTCCTCAAAATATCCTGGCTATCCTGTAGCATCTCCTATGCTTTGGGTACCCTGCAATCCTGAATAAGTAAATCGATAAACACGGTTGCATCATACCCATACAAAGCCATAAAGGGGGTCATCCTGATAGACATGTGGTGAGTGGTGTTGTAACAGTATTCGCACAAATGCAACCACTTGATCCAAGCCCTCTGTTGCGCAGAAATGTAGTTACGCAAGTAGCCCTCGACCCACTTGTTGACAATTTCCGTCTGTCCGTCAGTCTGTGGGTGATAGCTAGTGCTCGGAGTAAGTTGAGTCCCGCTTAGTCTGAACAATTCTTGCCAGAAATGGCTCATGAAGCGACTATCCCTATCACTGACAATGAATTTTGGCAAGCCATGTAACCTGAACACCTCTCGAAAAAACAATTCGGCCACCTGAACTGCTGAGTAAGTAGATGCAATGGCATAGAAATGTGCAAACTTAGTTAACCTATCTACCACCACATAAATGCAATCTCTCCCCGGACCGTAGGTAAACCAGCTTATGAAGTCCATAGATATGCTTTCCCATTTCCCGTCCGGAATGGGCAATGGTTGTAGGAGTCCTGCCGGGCTAGTGTGTTCATCCTTATTCTGCTGGCATACCCCACATTCCTTTACATGTTTGAGAACATCATCTTTGAGTCCTTTCCATGTGAATCGCTCCCTCACCTGTCTGTAAGTTTTAAAAAACCCCGGGTGCCCTACTAACGGTGAGTCATGTAGAGCTCGCAACACTGTTCCCCTAAACTGAGAATTAGGTACCAGATAGACCCTATTTTTGTACATAATCAGCCCATTTACAACTGTGTACCTGTCATCCTGTATAGATCCCCCAATGATATTAGTTGCCCACTCATCCTTGGCATAATCTGCCTGAATCAACTCTTTCCAATCCTCAGAAATAATACCCACTGAACACAGATGTGGTCTTCTAGACAGAGCGTCAACTACTATATTTTTCTTCCCTTTCACATACACTATATCAAAGTCAAACGCTTGAAGTTTGCTCACCCATTTTTGTTGTCTTTCATTAAGATATTTCTGGTTCATAAAATACTTCAAGCTATTGTGATCTGTTTTTACAATGAATTTGCTTCCTGCCAAGTACTGACGAAATTTAACAAGGGCATGCATGATAGCTAGCATCTCCTTGTCATAAATGGGATAAGTTCTCTCTGCCCCCCTCAATTTTCTACTCTCAAAAACTATGGGGTGTTTATCCCGCATCAAAACCGCCCCAATGCCTTCTCCCGAAGCATCACATTCGAGCTCAAATGGTCTACTAAAATCTGGAATGGCCAAAATAGGACTAGAACATACCAACTGTTTAAACCTGTCAAAACACCCCTGTGCTGCATCTGACCAGACAAACGCCCCTTTCTTCGTTAGGTCTGTAAGCGGTGCTGCTACTTGCGAAAAACCCTTAACAAACCTGCGGTAAAACCCACATAGACCAAAAAATCCCTTAAGCTGAGATAGGTTTGTGGGGGTAGGCCACTCCATGATTGCCTTAACCTTTTCCGGATCCATGCGAACCTCTCCTGCGCTGATTATATGTCCCAAATATGTCAACTCTGTCATGCCAAAGTCGCATTTGGTTTCCTTTGCGTATAATGACTCACGCTCAAGGATTCCCGTAATCTCATCAATGTGTTGTAGGTGCTTCTCCCAAGTCCCGTTGTAAATCAAAATATCATCAAAGAACACAAGGACATATCTACGTAGTTGACTTCTAAACACCCTGTTCATAAGAGACTGAAAAGTGGCAGGAGCATTAGATAGCCCAAAAGGCATCACTAAATACTCGAAGTGACCATAATGGCATCGAAATGCCGTCTTCTCCACATCACTTTTCCTCATCCTGATCTGATGGTATCCAGAACGAAGATCAATCTTCGTGAAAAATCATGCTCCATGCAGCTCATCGATCAACTCGTCGATCCTGGGAATTGGGTATTTATTCTTTATAGTTTTCTTGTTTAGGGCCCTGTAATCAACACACATCCTCATGGTCCCATATTTCTTCTTTACCAAGACCACTGAAGATGCAAAAGGACTTTTGCTTGGTCTTATGTGACCCATCGCCAAGAGCTCCTTTATGGTTTTCTCGATCTCATCTTTCAATCTCTTGGGGTGCCTATATGGTGTAGTGATGACCGGTTTGGTCCCCTCCTCTAGCTCTATAATGTGCTCGGCCCCTCTGTCGGGTGGTATACCAGGAGGTATATCTTCAAACACCTTATGGTGTTTGTCCAAAAGAATACGAATGTCAGGATGGTGTTCTTTCCCTTGCTGCTCATTTGTAGTAGGCAATAACATACATTCCGCGGCCCATTCTATTTGATCATGCCTAAAAAATCTCTCCATCCTCCTGAAGGAAACTGTTCTGAGGCTGCCATCAGAAACTCCTCTGAGTACAATCTTCTTGCCCCCTACTTCGAACTTCATCTCCAAACTTTTTAGGTTCATACTAAACTCCCCCAAAGAGCTCATCCAATGCATCCCTAGAACAACATCAGTATCACTGATGTTCACACAAGAGAATTCATCTTGCAGCTCATACTCTCCCAACCTCATCCGTAATCTAGGAATCCTCTTTGTGCAACTGATTGTAGTCCCACTGGCTACCATCACTCGAAAACCATCGAAAGTTTCAAAAGGAAGTCCTCTCTTCACTACAAGACTCTCATCAATAAAATTATGTGTAGCCCCTGTATCTATGAGAGTTGTTATGCGTTGTCCATTAAGAACACCCCGCACCTTAAAAGATGCTACTCTCTGAAAACTGTATAGTTGGGCTGCTGGTCCTTCATTTTCTAGTTCTATATGAATCTCTTCCTCATTTTCAGAGCTGCTGCTATCACTTGCTCTTAGCTGATCAGAGTCCTCATAATCTGAATCCCCACTAGAATAGTGTTCCATTTGCTTCATTTTTGCCTTCTCACCACATTTGTGAGTGGGGTTCCATGGTTCCTTGCACCTGAAACAAAGGTTTTTCTTTCTCAATTCGTTTGTACTATTGTTGTTCTCCCTCTTAAAATTTTCTCTTTGCTGATCCCCTCCTTTGAAAAAAGGTTTCTTATCCTTAAATTTCTTATAATCCCCTCCTTTGTGCTGAAACTTGCCCCTTGAGGCAGTAGTCTCCATGTCACGAGCTTTCTTGATAGCCTCGTGTAGTGAAGGGGGATCAAAAGCTTTAACTAGCCCTCTCAATGGATCTGCCAACCCATCAACAAAAAGAACTATCAATCTCCTTTCTGAAACATCAGTCACATGAACGGAAATCTTCTGGAAATCTGCAATGTAACTGTCAACTGAACCGGACTGTCTAAGTTGTGCCAAATCTTTGAAGTCTAGCTCAGCATCCCTCTTATCAAAATGATCAATCAACCTGTTAGTGAACTCAGCATATGTTGTGATTTGATCATGTCCAAGGGTCACCAATCCGTGGTGCCACCATTCGTGTGCAATCCCATCCAAATGTAAAGCAGCATATTTGATGGCTTCATCCTCTCGCCATTTCGTTCAACCGAAGATAGGTGTCCATTTTCTGGACCCATGCACGTGCTGTTGTTTTCCCTGAACCATCAAAGTTGGGAATGGTAAGTTTTCCCACTTTCCTCTCGTAGATCCCGCCCCCTGTCATTGTTTCTCCCGCCTCTCCACATGGATTGTTGTCTCATTCTCATATCAATGTAGTCCCTGAAAGACATACCGGCACGAAACTCCTCACTAGCTTGGTTCCATTCATCAAGAAATGCCGCCCGCATCTCCCGTACTCGTGGGTTTCGGATCCTCCTGTGGCGCTGCTCTGGGAATGAATGTGGGCATCAAGGGCATGTTACTCTGTGTTCTATCCCTCTGTGCCTGGTTAACCCCTCTTACGTTGTTCACGGAGCCATCACCATTTCCATTTTCCCGGTTGTTCCCATTTTCGTTATTGTTCTGCTGGTTTAAGTTCATCTGTTGTGTCATAATCCCAAGGAGTTGAGCCATGGTCTGCTGTATTTGCTGTTGTCCTTGCATAAACATCTGAAACATTTCCCTGTCTGGGTCAATGGGCTGCCTGTTACCTCTTTCCTCACCCATCTCTTCCTCACTCTCGGGCTGGGGATTTCCCTGTTCAGCAAGACCCCTGTTCCTTCTGGTGTAGTAGTGGTGTCCACTCATTCAACCCAACAGGTTGGCAAGAAGAGCTGTGCTCTGATACCACTGTAGTGTCTAACCCCAAAAAATGAACACCAAGAATCTGCCCTTGATTATGTTTTTTTTTATTTTTTTATTTTTTTTACAGCTAACTGAAAATGAGTATAACTCACAAACTACTCTTTCAAATGCAATACAATTTTGGCACAAGATAATACTTATATCTATCTCAAAACCCTTTTAAGTAAAAAACATAAAAATGAGTGTACCCGATAAAATGCAAGTCTGATGTAAATCTGGAAATTGTCATCAGCAATAGGAAAACCTCCATGAATTCATTATATGTACTTAGTTCATTGTTTCTCCAACTCAAAAGAGATTGCAAACATGTTTACAATGAATGACAACTAGGAAGCACTCAAAATTCTGCCCAAAGAGGGGCGATTTCATCCCAATCAACCACGCCTCCCTCAAGAATTGTACGGCTCAACTAGAAAGTGGTACGACTGACCAATGCAAGCTTAAATCTGGTGAAATCTCCCTTGAATCTCCTTGTACTCACTGCAACTGGAGCTGGAATGTGAATAATGGTGATTCCCTTCACAAAACCCTACCTAAAAAGGCTCAAACAAGTTGGAAATATAGCTTCAGCTGTACGGCTGGAAGGAATGAGGACTGGGAATTGAATGCAATGCAATCTCCTTCAAACCCTTCCTAAACTCTGCTCACAAACCTCTGGTTAATCTCAACAATTATGCTCAATTGCAACCACTGAAGTGCACCTGCCCGATAACACCCTGAGATTGTCTTTCAAATCCGAAGGCGCTGTTCCTGCTGATGGATTTCGTCACCAACAAGCAAAATAATCTCTTGCAAATACCTCTGCAAGGAAACCTCTTCGAAACTCTTGAAAATGTAATGCCAAGATAATGCCAATGACTCTTTTTTTTCCCTTTTTATTCTTGCCCAAGTTGGGTCGGCCAAATGTGAGGGAGTTGTTTCATTTTAATTCTTAATTTCAATTTCAAATAACTCCCCTAAGGGGTTGTCCATCTTAACTTAGGAAGAAGTATTTTAAATTTGTAATTTGATATTATAAGCATTCTCCTAAGTCCTCTTTTTAATACACCCTTTATCTCCTTAATTAAATTCATAATGTCCAACATTAGAAACATCACAAATATTAATTTAACTATAATAATATCTCCGGACATTAAAATAATCAAACTCCCAATGCCGGACCCACGAAGTAATACTAGAAACGGACACCCATTTCACCAAACCATCCAATCGTAATGTCCGTTTCCACTGTAACCCACTAAAAATTGACTTACTAAAAATAGTAAGTCCCTGCATCTGCATCCACGGAGGCCCAAAGTCAGGCAACTGAAGAGATAACTGGATACCCAATACATCATATAATAAGATTCTGCTATCAGTTCGGCCAGAATTCAATAACTGAATTTACTAAAAATAGTAAATCCACTCCTCCAAGTCACCAGATGGTTCCTAACCTACTGACTATGCCTACGGAACCGCATGGATAGGCAAGTCACACTGCACCCGATGTGTTGGCTAAGGTGGGGACATTACATGGTCTTAGAAATTGAATTTGATCTAAATTTATCTAAATGCCCTTATGTGCTAAAACGAAATTGATCATAAAATGCAAACTATCGCTAACATGAGGTGAACACCAGATGCATTACAAAATATAAATTAAACTAATGCAATTTGAATAAACAAAGCAGTAGAAAATGCAAACTGTGGATCTTGATTGCCCCCAAGAGGAGTGCAGTCAAGATCGTCTGGAATCGTACAAGATCGTCTCGGATATGTACGAGATCATCTCTGATTGAAACAGGATCGCCTGAGGCGATCCGAGCTTCCTCCGACTGATGCACAATGAAAAACCTGCAAATTGATCTGAAGAAATCATGCAAAGGAATGAAATTCAGGGTATTCTAATAGGATATGCAGCTTGGATTGTAGGAATTCGATCAGCCAGGATGGTTCAATAGGAAAACTGGATTTAAATAGGACTAAGGGGAGGTTAGAAGGTTGGGATCCATCCCAATCTGGGAGATCTCTAGCGGGATGATAGCCAATAGCGCAAACGTGCTTATGCCCAGGTAAGCCAGGAGGTTGGAACTAATTTGATTGCGCTTCTATTCTTGCAAATTTTTGTTTTAGACGAAATCGTCTGGACGTTCGGCTCCAGACGATTTCATTCAATTAGGGACGATATCGTCAAATCGACGACGATATCGTCCAACGGTCAAAACAAAGCCTATTTATGGTGTGTAAATCGAGGTAAGCTATTTAAAATGCAGTTTTGAGGTAAATTTTGGATTTTAAACCTTATGATAAATTAGGTGCGTCAAATTTACGGTGTTACAATGATCTTATTTCCTAGATTTGAAATTGTTTCTATGATCAAAATATGATGAGAGATAAAATTATGTATTTTGGTAATTAGCTTTAGGAGAACACTTGGACACATTTATGTTTTGAAAAAGAATATGCTATTGATCAAGAATAATGTTTTTATAACATAGTTTCTCTTTACATAATAACATGATGAAGGAATATTTATAGGAAATTGATAATACTAAATGGAAGTAAATATGATTCAACCATATTTTTTTATGTTTGAAGATCATGAAGGTTAGATTGGTGAGCTATAGAAGGACCATGATGCAGATATATTTCAAGAAACTTTTTAATATACATGACATTTTTGTGATCCAACAAAAATATGTTGTTACTTGTGAAATTTAGATAACTTTGTAAACTATTGTTGATATTCCATGGGAAATTGGTAGTATTGCATGGAACCAGATATGAACCAACCATGTTTTTTATATTTGAGAAGCATGAAGGTGAGATTTGTGAACTAGAATAATCGTAATGGATTTTCCTTATAGAATTTTTTTTAATGCCCATGAAGCTCTTGTGATCGAATAACAATATGATTTATTTGTGAATCCGAAATAACTTTATAAAGTATTGTTGATATTCTAGGGTCTAGAGAAAACATGTTTGTTTATAATTTTAATTTTCTTTAAATCATGCAAGGTACATGTGGATGGTGGCTTCCCATAGTTCTATGTTAATTCTTAGGTAAGCATAAGAAATTTATGAGAATAGATTTTGGGCTAGATTGAACCTTTGAATTTTGCATAATATATCATACTAAGAATAATTTTTATAGATTTAATTCAATGCTTAAATATTTGGGATGGGTTGTGCTCATTTCAAATTATTTGCCCTTTTTTGTATAGCCTTCCAAAAGCTATAGAATTTATTGGTATGTAATTCTAATTACTTGAAAATTTTCCGACTTCTTTTCTTTAGTATAATGGATATCAAATTGACATTTATAACAATTACTTGTCAAGGTAGATTTATGAGCATTCTAAACTCCAAAGTTTTACCAATTGGAAGTAAGCAATGGGGTGGAAGTCCTTAGGTTGTCATATTATGCTTCTATAAGAAATATCCCTTTCTCTAGTATGAATGATTCTTAGTGACATTTGTCCATATTTTCTATTGGGGGTGGTTGTCTTATATATTTGTATCTTAATCACAAGCTATTAGCATGTTGTGTGGCACATACAGGTTCCATACTTCTATTTTATGATGGTTGTTTTGGTGATGTAATTTTAATTTTAGTTTATTTACTTTCCATGTGGTCTATCTCTTTTCTGTATTTTACTCTATGTATATCATCCTTCCATGTGTTGGATGTGTGAGTAGAAATTGCATATTAATAATAATAATGGAGTAAATTTTTGATTATCTATTTGGTGCAAAGTCCAATTTATACTTGAGATTAAGCAATTACCATGTGATGCCCCAAAATATTGTGATACTATGGAATAAGACCCATATAGATAACAATTGTGAATCAAAATTATAATGGGGCACTTCATGAACCAAAAGTTTTACCAATCTAGAAGTAACCATTGAAGTGCAAGTCCTTGGTTGTTGTGTTAGGCTTTGTTGAGAAACCTTCTCTTGTATGATAGTAACAATACTTTGTAATGCCCATCCATACATATTGAGAACTATTTAATTTATTAAAGTTGTTACAAAAAATGTTCATATGACTATTATATGAAAAGAACAAAAAGAGAGAAGTTTACCTGTATGATGTTTTGTAACTTGCTTTAAATTTGTTGGAACATGTACTAGGAAAAATGTATGTTGGTAGAAACAGTTCAATGGGACCTGTTGCCACATTTTGCAATGGGGCATAAAAACTAGAAAAATTCAAAAAATTGTTGTTGCTTGCTTCCGTTCCTCCTCCTCTCCCAGCTTCTGGAAGGCATTCTCTATTTTCTTGGTTAGTTTTTTGTTTGTTCATGCATTATTGTTCCAGTTTTTCAGCAGTTTCGGCAAGCTCGGGAATTTGCCCAAAAGTTTCTAAGTGTTGAGCACTCCCGTGGTCGCTCCATTTTTGGAGCGATTCCGGGAGTCGCTCCCTTCCCCGAGCGATTCCCAGCTTCGCCCTTCTTTCCAGGCGACCGGCGGCATTTGATGAAATGTTCTAAGTGTGGGTCGCCCGAATTCACCGTCTCTCTCCAGTGCTGCCCGTCGTCGCGGCAAGTTTTGAGCGAAACTGGGCAGAGTCAGAGCAAAGTGAAAAATATTCTAAGTATGGGCTGCCCAAAGTCGCTCATTTCCTCGAGCGCCGCCCGTTGTCGCTGCAGTTTTTGAGCGACTCCGGGCGGGAAAACAAAAGATGGAAATTTGCCCAAGTCTAGAGCCGCCCATTGTCGCCCGGTTTTGCCAGCGCCGCCCGTTGTCGCTGTCTTCCTCAAGCGCCCGCCACCGCCTTCCCCCTTGTTAGCAAATATTAGCAGGCGACTTCGGTCATTTCCCCTTACATCAGTGGACTTTAGACCAGTGCCAAGCACGTGTAGTTTTTGGGATGCGTGTCAAGATGTGACAGAAGATGGGCTACCAAGGTACGGGGTAGATGAAAATTGAAGGATGATCTGTACTGTGCCTACCGCATTAACCGGACCTAACTGCTCACCTACTAGATCCGCACGAAGTTGTACCATTTCCAGGTAGATCTTGTTGCAGGTACACTCGCGGCCCGTAGAGGTCAAATCTTAGCAGCTTTTGTCAGGTCTGGAATTCTGTGCCTAAATGTAATTTGGGGGGAAATTCCTGCTATAAATAGCAGATGAACTTCATTGTAAAGTGGTGGAAGGGGGACATATTGCTAAGAAAGCTACTATAACTAGACATTTGCTTTTAATACAAAGTATACTTGGCTCTGTTATCTGTCTCTATCTTTTATGCTGCCTTTTGTAGGTATTTCTGCATCGTGTCATTTATTTTTCTGATTGTTGTTATTCTGCATTCTGGATTTCAGCATTGGCAATTAAGTAGACTTGGAATACCAAATGAAGGATACATAGGATAGAATTGCACTAACGGTTTCTGTTACATACATTGTTTTGATTGTTGTTGGTTTAGTGATAGGTTAGTGACTGTGCTGCTTGTTCTTCCCCACCCGAAACACATGTCATTTACATCCCTTTCTGTACTTTGCAATCTCTTTCTTGCACTTTCAGCTAAAACCCAAATTAGATTAGTATAGGAGCCGGTCTTCTTCGGATATTGGCACGGAAGGCATCCCTTCCTTCTGGCCTTTCAATCTGCTGGGCGAATCTAGGGTGCAAAGACCTAAATCCTTTCCTAGTGGTAGATTCGTAACCAACAGTTTCTCTGGCACGCCCGACGGGACGCGAAAGTTTCCCACCCCATAAGCGGTATTGAAGCATCGGTGTTCACTTCAGTACTGTCAAATTTGAACACCTAGCGACTCTGATGAACCTGAATACTACCTGAGTCAAAGACTGGTCCTATATCAAAATTACTTCATGCATACAAGATGGAGAGCTAGGAACGCGGGACAGGAGCTGCTTGAGTTCTATGAGCTTGACATCAACGCTACTAGAGAGTGCCCGAGGCTGATTGATCACCACGCTCAGCAAGAAGACGCATTTGAACAAGAAGTTGAAGTCAAAGAGCAAGAAAAAACTAGCACTGATACGGACTACACTACTGATCAGCCCGAAGAAGACGATCAAGACGTAGATATGGCGAATCCTCAACCAAATGCTCCTGATCTACTCCCAGCTGTTGACTCCACTGGACCCCTCAATCTAGTTGGGCAAGATGCTAGGAAGACGGCCTATGAACATATTCAAGATATCCTGGCCTTGGCTGCGCTTCATTCCATCACTAATGAAAGTGTCAAGACCCGGATTTTGGCACTCTCTTTATGAGGAAAGCTTCTGTACTGGTATAGAACCTTGCCAGAAGGTGTTATCACTAGCTGGGCCCAACTGGCCGGATGACTGTGCAAAGGGTTCAATGAGTCCGTAGACCCATCCTCGTTGCTGCACCAGTTTCAAACAATTCAACGACACCCGCAAGAGGAAATATCAGACTTCAATGTGAGGTTTGCGTGGTCTTGGAAAAGAGTGCCCTCTGAGCTACGTCCCTCCAATGGACAAGCGGCCCACTACTACGTTAGAGCGTTCGGCCCGGACATCAGTTTGGTCATCAAGTTGGCCCGCGTGAACACTTTTCCTGAAATGTATGAGGTAGCTCAGAGGGCAGAGCTAGATATGATCTCTATAGGCAGACTCCCGCACAAGATGCAGCCGCCTATCTACCCAGATTTTCCTCAAACACAATACCCACTGTCGTCTGCTCAAACGTCTTTTCCATCTGCCCCATATCACGATCCAACATGGAATCCCGCACCGGTGGTCACTCACTATCCTTCTCAAGTGCATTTCCCAACTCAGCCTGCGCCTTCGCCTCCATCAGCCCCGTAATACTCCTCACTTCCCACTCCTCCACAATACCCAGCATTACCTCCAGCACCGCCATTGGCACCATTGCCCTCGCCGGCCCAACCGGTACAAGCCATTGATGTGCAGTCCAAAATTCTGCAACAAGTAGAGTCGCTTACTTCTTTCTGCCAAACGTTGTCTAACGACATGGCTGTGATGAAGAAGAAGCAGGCCCAACAGGAATTTCTTCCTAGGAGACCATATCCTCCTCTAGCGCTGACAAAAGATCAAGCAGCCCAGGCCCATAGGCCTCCGGCAAGGAATGTTGCAAGCAACACTGAGCCAAGCACTTCAGATCGTGTGCACTGGTGTTCTACTTGCAATGATCCTCACGGAGAAGACAGTTGCATGCTACATCAACATTATATCCAAACCTTGTCAGGCAGCAACCCGGAGGAGCAAGTTAACATGATCCGGGAAGAAGAGCGCAATTTTGCGGTTTCTGAAGAGGACCCGGTGTCTATTCTAACCAAAGAGGGAAAAAGGCCCATCGAGGTCGATTCGGCCCAGATGAAGCCATTGAAGGTGTATACCAGAAGAGAGAAGGCGCAACCTGCAGTAGAAGCTCCTGATAAAGCACCTATGCCTCCACCGTCCAAAGAAAAGGCACCACCAGCCAAAGCTCCAGTGACTCAACCCCCGACCGAAACAAAGGAGCAAGCTCGAGAAAAGCTCAAATACCCGTCGCTGATAAAGCGGCAGAGGGTTGAGGCCACGCAGCAGTACCGCACCAAGTACGAGCTAGTGAAGGAAGCAAAAAGGCCTGATACTTAAGCGTACAACATTGTAGATGAGCTGAAGAAGACCCCAGCGAAAATAAGCATGTATGATGCCCTTCAACTCCCGGGTCAAGTGGACCTGTTACAAGAGTCTCTGAAGACTGTGAAGGGAGGAAAGCCACCGCAGCCCGTGTTAGCTCAGCCCCTGACCACTTCAATCACAGGGAAAAATAGACCACTGCCTTTCTACTTGTCTTTGCGGATGGAGGGGCATGTGGTTCACAACTGCATGATTGATTCTGGTGCATCAACTACCGTTATGTCGAGGGCTGTCTGTGAAGAAATTGGCATGGAATATACACGGAGCAGTCAAGGTGTTTTGCAGCTAGATGGCACTCCTGTGAAAATGGTGGGCGTCATCAAAGACATTCCTATCCAGCTGCACAAAGCGCTTAATATTGTTGTAATTCAAGAGGTTGTGGTTGTCAACCTGGAGCCCTACTTCGGCATGTGCCTCTCGAGGGAGTTTACCGCCAAGCTCGGTGGATACCTGTCCCTAGATTACTCACACATGGAGATCCCTTTCAAAGGGAGGAAAGTGAAGATATACAATGAAAAACCTTCCACTTTTCTAGTTGGAAAGATGCCTGAGGAAGGGCAACAGAGTGAGTCGGTCCATCTAATGACCGAGGAGCTGGCAGAAGTGGACCTGGTGGAAGAAGCCATAGAGCAGTTGCAAGTGGAGGATGAGTTTTCCTTGCTAGACTTCAATGCTATGATCGAATCTGACATTGGCTGCTACTCCGTCACCTAGCCCGAAAATCTGAAGGAGACGACAAAGGAAGAGATAGGTCCTGCCCCGAATGAACTGTGGAAGCTGTACTTTGACGGCGCCCGATGCAAGAACGGCGTCGGGGTAGGAGTCCTTCTAGTCTCACCATCTGGAATACAAAAAGACTACTGCTACAGGCTGGCCTGGAGTTGCACCAATAATGCAGCAGAATACGAAGCCTTGTGCTTAGGCTTGAAGAAGACGGAGAGACTAGGGATCAAACACCTGCAAATCTTCGGAGATTTAGAGCTGGTGTGCAATCAGATCACCAATAAATGTGCCTCCAAGAAGCATTACCTCAAGGCGTACCGCAACCGTGCTTGGGACCTGATGGAGTCATTTGACTCCTTAAATGTCAAAGCTATCTCCAGAGAAAAGAATAAACATGTTGATATCTTGGCATCCGTTGGAGCCAGGTATGTCCCGGCTGATGACACTATGCAGAAGCCGAAGCCGGTTCGTACCATTTACAGGCCTTCTGTGCCTGATAAGGACATCCACTGGCAGGTGTTCGATTCTGATGAGGATATCGTCAATTTCTTGATACATGAAGCAAGTTCAATCGAAGGTAGAAACCCTGATGACAAGCAATACGAGGGGTTGATACAGTTAAAAAATAATCATGTCCCAAAAGGACTGATTACCCTTGAAAGCCTGTTTGATCAAAATGATAGAGCTATATCTCACGGGATCAAGGTTGACTCCAAGCAATACAGGGAGCTGGAACTTGAACCAGAAAAGGTGATCAAAGTCGGAACAGACTGCACCCCAGAGGAGCTGGAACAGATTCAGGCCTTGTGCAAAAAGTATCCAGACATTGTAGCTTGGTGTTATCAGGACCTCAAGGGGTATGACAGAGAGACTATACAACACACCATAGAACTAGAAGAAGGGGTTAAGCCCTTTAGGCAGAAGCAAAGAGCGGTTAACCCGAAGATTGAGGTTATGATGAAGGCAGAACTCCTGAAGATGCTAGAAGCCAAGATTATATATCCTATAAAGCATTCTTCTTGGGTCGCTAATTTGGTCCCAGTCAGAAAGAAGAATGGGGATATCTGCCTCTGTGTTGACTTTCGCAATCTAAATAAGGCCTCCCTCAAAGATCACTATCCGCTCCCATAGATCGACCAAATTCTCCATGTTGTCGCAGGAGCTCAACGATTCTCTCTCCTAGATGGATTTTTTGGATACAACCAAGTCTGGGTGAAGGACGAGGACTAGCATAAGACGACGTTCACCACCAAATGGGGAACGTTCACCTATCAGAACATGCCCTTGGACTTATCCAACGCTGGAGCCACATTCTAAAGGGCCATGGACCTTGCATTTCGGGAGCTGCTCAATAAAATCATTGTCATTTATTTAGATGACATGACCGTGTTTTCCCACTAGAGAGAAGAACACGCCTCTCACCTGGAGCAAGTGTTCGAAAGATGTCGGGAGTTCGGCATATCAATCAATCCCAAGAAATCAGTTTTTGCGGTCAAGGAGGGGAAGCTGTTGGGTCATGTCATTTTCGGTCATGTCATTTTCGAGAAAGGCCTAGCGGTTGATCCTGATAGAGTAGAAGCTCTCCTGAAACTCCCCCTCCCAGTGGACAAGAAAGGGCTCCAATCCTTCTTCGGCTAGATCAACTTCATGAGGAAGTTCGTGCCTGATTTCGCTCAAGTCATCAAACCTATGGCCGAACTATTAAAAAAGGATGCCGATTTTGTTTGGACTGAGGAGAGGAAAAAGGCATTTGAGGAAATTAAGGCTAGAATTGCCCAGGCACCCGTGCTGGTAAACCTAGACTACTCTAAAGATTTCATCCTATACGCAGTCAGGGAGCCTGAGAGCTATGCTGCAGTCTTGACCCAGAAGGGAGATGACGGCGAAGAGCGACCAATAGCCTTCTTGAGCCAGGTAATCCAGCCGCACGAAGAAAGATATAATTTTATTGAGCGGCAAGTGCATGCAGTCATGAGATCCTTGAAGAAATTTAAGCACTTTCTCTCAGAGCCGGATTACAGTCTTTGTGATACACCCCGATGTTAGAAAATTCATCATTCAGGGGGAACTAGGTCACAAGAGAGCGGGATGGATTGCTAAAATCCAAGAATTCGACATAGAGGTGCGACCCACCAAGCTGATCCGAGGTCGGGCTCTATGCCAAGAATTAGCCAGAAGCGCTGCCGCTGAGGTGTCTGCTTGTCAGTGGGAAGACCCAGTGATGGAAGGTAACTTTGCCAACTCCTTATCAGAGGAGAGCAACTGGACCGATGATCTAGTGTGGTACTTTAGCACAGGGAGATGTCCAGATCAGCTCAATGCCTCACAAAGAAGGAGGTTTAGGCTCAATGCTCTGAAGTACATTCTGCGCCTCGAGGGGCTATTTTATAAAAATATTGATGGTGTTCTCTTACGCTGTGTCAAGGGAACAGAAAAAAAAAAGGTCCTTGACGAGTTCCATTCTGGAATGTCGGGAGGACATCTTTCAGGAAGGCCTACGGCCTTAAAAATGATTAAAGCGGGCTATTATTGGCCCACCATCTTTGCGGATGCGCAAGAAGTCTGCAAAAAGTGTGAGAGATGCCAGAGGTTCGCTGGTTGGAATAAGAATGCTCCAATGCCTTTACAGCCAATTCAAGTGGAGGTTCCCTTCCAGCAGTGGGGTCTAGACTTTGTTGGCAGGATTTCGCCAGAATCCTCAACAGGGCACAAGTTCATCCTGACGGCCACGGATTACTTCACCCGCTGGGCCAAAGCTATATCCATGAAACACGCCAATTAGGAAATAGTCATCTCCTTCCTAGAGAGCTTGATAACTCGCTTCGAAATCCCAAAAGCGATTGTGACAGACAATGGTCCAGGTTTCACGGGTGCTAAACTGACGAAGTTTACCTACAAGTACGAGATTTATCATAAGATGTCTTCAAACTACTACCCGCAGGGAAACGGCCTCGCCGAGTCGACAAATAAAAATTTGATGAATATTATAAAGAAGACTTTGGAGAGGAATAAGAGGTCCTGGCACTTGCACCTGGATCAGGCTCTGTGGGCAGACCACATATCTGTCAAGAAATCCATTAGGACATCCCCATACGCACTGGTTTACGGGAAAGAGGCTGTCTTGCCTACCCATATTGAGATTCCCACACTCTGGTTGCTGGACGATGAAAAGGACAACCTAGATCCCCTTGATGCCAGGCTAGCTCAATTGTTGCAGCTTGAAGAACAAAGAGAAAAAGCTCATGAAGATTTTATGAAGCATGCTGGCACCACACGAAACTGGTTCGCAAAAGGCGCTACTGCCAGGGTCTTCAAGATCGGGGACCTAGTGCTGAAATGGGATTCGTGGAAGGAAAAACCGGGTAACCATGATAAATTTGATGCCTTCTGGGAAGGCCCCTTCTAGGTTTGCAGGGTCAATCAATTTAATTCCTTCATGCTGAGAGACATGGAGGGTCATATCCTCCCAATACTGGTTAACAACTTTCATCTGAAAGCCTATCATCGCTGAGAAACGTCAAGAGGTTCCCTTTGTACATAATTTCTTTTCAGCAGTTTTAATTTGTTTCTTTCCTGAATGTAAATATTGCTTTCAGTAAAGTTAATTTCTTGCTTTAATCCCGAAAAAGAAGAAGCCAAGTGTTTTGTGTAGAAAGTGCCTGGTAGTAGAAGAGAAAGGCGGGGCTGATTAAACTCCTTAGACCAAAGCAGGCGAGAGGGCAGAAAAAGGCTAAAATATCGCTAAGTGTTCGAGATGTGGAGACGCCCAACTTCGCCCAATCCAATCAGCGACACCCGCCTTCACGCCTATTTTCAAGTGAACTCTAGCAGAGTTCTAAGCGACTCAACCGATGAGAAGGGGAAAAATTTGTCTATCTCCCTGAGTGTCGCCCATTGTCACTCAAATATTCCAGCAACGCCGGGATGCGCTTCCCAAATTCAGCGAAATTGGGAGTCGAAAGCAGTGAAAAAATTGGCTAAGGCATAAGCGTCGTCCGTTGTCGCTCCTAAACTCGGCGCCGTCTGTTGTTGCCCTAAAAAAATCCGCGATTCTAGGAGATGCGCCAAGGGGAAAGTCAGGTCAAAAAGTTTCTAAGGAACTCCCAAAGTCGCTTGTTTTTTTGAGCGACGCCGAGAGTCACCCATATTTTCAAGCGAACCTCGGCGGATCCATCTTAAAGGTGCCAGAAAATGGTTAAAATTTTTTCGAAGTATGAGACGTCGGCTGTCGCTCGTTTTTTCGAGCGACGCTGGGATTCACTCCCAGTTTCGAGCGACTTCCATCCCTAGTGCAGTTTTCAAAATTGCAAACCTCGTAGCGCGTGCCCGGGCGCCGACGGATGACGTCATCAAGGCCCACGTTTTAAAAGAAAGAATGACTGCGCAATCCCCAATGCTGATTTCATTAAAGAAAAGGACGAACCATGGGCCATTAAAGTACAAGCTACGCTCCCCAAGGAAGATCTCACGCACGGCTGTCGGAGAATAACGACACCACTCACCCACTTCGCACACCGAAGCTTTAAGTCCATCACTTGCCATTAATGCCAGCTCTTCACCTGTATTCATAAAAAGGCTCAGTCGCTCATTTTACTCAGAGTAAAATTCAGTTCAAATTCAAGCTGCGACAGAGATAAAACTTCGAATTACACCAGCGTCAACTGAATTTTCAAATTCTCTTATTGCCATGAGTAAGAAATCAGCTGCCGAGAAGGGCAAAGCTCCTGTGCAGGCGACACCTAGCGCATCCTAGAGCGAATAAGAAGAACAGACAGTTTCGAGTGTGCCTGAGAGCGAAGTTCCAAAAGAGAAGGCAAAAAGCACAAGAAAGAAGCGCCCTCCTCCACCGCCTGTAGACCGCCTGGGAGGATACCGGGACGGTGGCTATTCGCAGAGTATCACGCAACTGCGACTAACAGTAAAAGAATGGTGGGAGAAGGTCCCGGCGTCACATCATTTCAGAGCAGCCTACCACTCGAACCTATTCTGGTTCTTGTGTCCGCCAGTTCATCACTGCCCGGAGCTGGTGGAATCTATTGTAAAATACTACAAACCCAGCACTCGGCAGGTCTATGACTGCGAGGGAAGTGCTATTTTACCTCTACAAGGAGAGCGTCCAGATGGCTTTCGCGCCAGGGCACTCGCCAGACCGAAGCGACATTGTCAGAAGAGTTAGCTTAGGCGAGCAGACGAACAGGTGCGTTGACAACAAGAAAATGAGGGATTTCCTCAATTCCCAGCTGCACCGACCACTGCTAGCCAAAGGATGGCCGAAGTAGCCAATAGCTCTGGAACGCTTCAATAGCCCATACATTTATGCCATGTTCGCTTGGGTTCTAGGCTGCAGTACTGACGCAGTTGTCCACCCATATCAGATTTCCCTCATAGAATGCATTCTACATGGAGAATTCTACGATCCCAACGCCTCGAAAGAAGGAACGCGGCTAGTCTTCTTCAACTGGGCCGAATGGGTCGCCTATGGAATTCACTCGAGCCTCATGGAGCTAAAGGAGGGAAGGAGCACGGAATTCCACTATTGTTCGTTCTTGGCATGGTTGTTCTTGTTCCACATGCATAGCCAGATGAACACTGTGTCGTTCCGACGAAAGGACAAAAATGGCACACAATTGCCAGTGTACGAATGGACCAATGTCCTGTACAGGAGGGAATCGCACTACTGGTTTAATTTCAAGTTCTTAGGCCCTGCCCTAGCCTTCCTCAACGGCACGACAACGCGCCCCCTATAGAAATGACGAAGCATCTGGTCCAGAATGAAATTGGTGACACCTGCAGGCTGACGCAGGGCGTTGTCATCAGAGTATTCGGCTTCGTAGGCAAGCCCTTTCTCCTGCCTTACTTCTGCATCGAGTATCACTTCACCTTGGAGGCAGCACGACAGATGGACTACGTCGACCAAGCATATGGTCAGGGCTGAAGGAAAGGCCGCATCTTCAGATATCCAATTGTCTGGGGCGACGTCGAGGTCTATAAGCATGGGCAGCATCGATACCTGGTAGCTACCCTCTTGAGTTTCGGCCTGGTGGAACTTCCCCAGCGCTGGAAGTATGATCCGATAGAGGCGATCAAAAAATTTACGCACTCCTGCCCGCGGCTAGAAATCATGGCAGAAAGGAATAACCCGATTGGGAGTGACCTGGAGTGGCGTATTGAAAAGATGCAGTCGCTCCCGCCATGGCACGATTTCTATTGCATAGAAGTGGAGTACGATCCCGAGCACAACAATGACCACAAAACGGGATGCGTGGGCTACAGAAGAATGCTATCAAAAGTGAAACCACTGGGCTGGAGTGAAGACAAAATAGTGCAATGTTGGATAATGAGATGTCGTACAGGACACGACAAATCAAAGAAGTTGTTGGCCAGTGACCACGAGTTCTCCGAACTCTATGACATAAACGTTGACAGGTGGCAGCCGCTCGTTTTCCATGACATCGTGCCCGAGGCGTCTAGCGCAAGCATAAAAGGGGGACCCCACCCCAAAGGTCAGTTGCACAAAGCACTCCAAGCGTTGAATTACCAAGGAGTCAAGGAGTGGGCCCAATGTTGCAGTCAGCTTCTAAAAAGTTGCAGTAGCTAGAGCGGGAATCTCAACAGTCAACTCAGGCGACAGAAAAGAGCTCGAAGTTGTTAAAGTCAAAACCAATAATCAGATTCACGGTTTCCAGCCCGCCGCCTGATGCTCCAACTTCAGCCGCTGCCACTGTACCGGAGAAGGCAGCTGCGCCAAAAGAAAGAGGAAGAGGTCTGAAAAGACCAAGGAAAGGCAACCCGCGCCCCCAAAGGAAATTGCGTAGCAAAGCAGACCAGCGCCGCAGAAAAGTATCGATGCCAAGGAGGTCGTAAACATTGTCGAGGACAGCCCTGAAAAGGAGACGGACGCGTGGGTCTCCGGGTTAATACGAATACCAGCTCAGGAGGAGCTCATAGGTATGCACTCTCTGTCCTCTCAACAAATTCCTGAAGCCCAACCTGTTGCCCCTTCCTCCTCCACAACCGAGCCCATTTTTGCCGCCTCATCCCAGTCTTCCTTCACGCAGCCCCAACCTGGCCTGCAAACGTTTGGCCGTTTCGCCCAAGATCCCAATGCATTTCAAACCCTAGGCCAAACCCTAGGTCTGTCGCAGTCGACCAGTGCTGAAGAAACCCTTGAATCCCCTCACCGTTCATCTCCCGTGGCCACTACCTTTGAAAACCCATCCCCCCATCCTCTGGAGCCGCCCACTTCTTCACAAACTCAATCGCCTGCGAAAGCGGCCGAATCTTCTGCTGCGGCCCCCACTTCCCTGTTCGCTGAAAGAATGCCGCAACAAGATCTATCCCTGACATATCCCCTGTATGGAGAACTGGAACTGGCGGAAAGGCAGCTGCAGACTGCAGATGACCAACCCCTGGCAGCCAAGGCGGCCCAGGGCTCTCTCACGTTTCTTTAGGGAGTCAGGAAGAGGATGAGAGAAGAGATCGCCATTGTGGAGAAGCTCACCAGGTTCGACCTGGATAAAAGGGTGATACATACGGAGAAGAGGATCCCTAAAGTCAAGAAGCCTATCAAAGACATGACTGACGATGATTACGACTATCAGCGCAAGGACAAGAGCTTTGGCGACATCGTCGAGGAGAATGAGATAGGCGGGATCAAAAGGAGAGCTCACACGCTATTCATAAAATAGCAGGAGACAAAGCAGAAAGTTTACCAGCTCTAGGACGACAAGAGGAAGCTAGAGGAAGATCTGGCGAAGTCACAAGCGCAGCTAGAGACTGCCCAAGGGGAGGTTGAAAAATTGAAGGAGCAACTCGCAGCTGCGCAGAAAGAAACGACAGATCAGAAGGCGGTGGTAGAACAACTGGCCAAGGAAAAGGAAAGCGTGCTGGTGCAACTTGCAGAATTTCAAGGGCAACACCAGGAGATACGGAGGCAGCTAGAAGAAAAAGCATCACAAACCCTCGCCTTTTCAAAAGAAAGAATCAAAGAAATTAGAGTTGATCTTCTAAAGGGTTTCAGAACCTACGTCTCCAGAGCCCTCGCCATCTTCACCTTCATCTCCAAGGTGCAAGACATATCTGCCCAAGGAAAGCTTGTGGTAGAGGAAGCCGAACGCCAAGTGAAGTAGTGGCTGGACTTGGCGATTAAACTTGAGAAATGTGAGCACAAAGGCTTCCAATTTGTTCATATGTCGTAGATTGTCCTAGACTGGGCTGATTCAAAGGCGTCCTTGCATTTGTATTTTGAAAAACTTGAAAGAATCCAGAGAGCCAGGAAGACCCTGGATGCTTTAGAAAAGGAGAAGGACATCTGCCTGGTCCCTTTCAGGGACCTTTCATCACTGGGATTTCCAGAGTTCTTTGGCCCAAGTGGAGTTTGCCTGCCCAGGGAGACACTGATGCCAATCTGGGAGACCTTCGAGGCTGACACCTCGGAGATTGCTAGCTGGGCGGACCCAGTTCTGGAGGAGCAGGTGACGGGGTTGGTTTCCAAGTTCTGTAAGATCAGCTCCTGCCTCCACAAATTGGGGGAAAGATACAGATTGATCGACACGCTCCAGATAGAGGCATTTAAGCGGATGCTAAAGGATCTCAAAGATCTAGAGCCCTTCCAAGAATCATCTTGGGCTTAGGCTAGAGCCGCGTATGAGCATGTCCGTGAGCGCCTCAGTCTCCCAAACCAGGAAGAAGAGAGAGAGCGGCACTCTGGCGAGGAGTCAGAAGGAGGAGAAGAAGTTTCAAGAGAAGAGACCGCTGAGAGCGACACAGAAGAAGAGCAGCTACCGCAGCGGGAAGCTCAGCAAGGGCAGCAGAAGCAGGGACCGAAATTGACTCTGCGCCCAAGGGATGAAGGCACGGGTCCTTGCATCGAGGCGAACTCGATACCCTGCGAGCCGCCAAGAATGTTGCCACATTTTGCAACGGGGTACAAAAACTAGAAAAATTCAAAAAATTGTTGCTGCTTGCTTCCCTTCCTCCTCCTCTCCCAGCTTCTTGCAGGCATTCTCTATTTTCTTGGTTAGTTTTTTGTTTGTTCATGCATTATTATTCTAGTTTTTCAGCAGTTTCGGCAAGCTCGGGAATTTGCCCAAAAGTTTCTAAGTGTTGAGCACTCCCGTGGTCGGTCCATTTTTGGAGCGATTCCGGGAGTCGCTCCCTTTCCCGGGCGATTCCCAGCTTCGCCCTTCTTTCCATGAGACCGGCGGCATTTGATGAAATGTTCTAAGTGTGAGCCGCTCGAAGTCGTCGTCTCTCTCCAGCGCCACCCATCGTCACGACAAGTTTTGAGCGAAACTGGGCGGAGTTTGAGCAAAGTGAAAAATATTCTAAGGGCCGCCCAAAGTTGCTCATTTCCTCGAGCGCCGCCCGTTGTCGTTGCAGTTTTTGAGCGACTCCGGGCGGGAAAACAAAATATGGAAATTTGCCCAAGTCTAGAGCCACCCATTGTCGCCCGATTTTGCCAGCGCCGCTCGTCGTCACTGTCTTCCTCAAGCACCCGCCACCGCCTTCCCCCTTGTCAGCAAATATTAGCAGGCGACTTCGGTCATTTCCCCCTTACATCAGCAGACTTCAGACCAGTGCCAAGCACGTGCAGTTTTTGGGATGCGTGTCAAGATGTGACAAAATATGGGCTACCAAGGTACGGGGTAGATGAAAATTGAAGGACGAACTGTACTGTGCCTACTGCATTAACCGGACCTAATTGCTCACCTACCAGATCCGCACGAAGTTGTACCATTTCCAGGTAGATCTTGCTGCAAGTACACTCGCGGCCCGTAGAGGTCAAATCTTAGAAGCTTTTGGCAGCTTTTGTCAGGTCTGGAATTTTGTGCCTAAATGTAATTTGAGGGGAAATTCCTACTATAAATAGTAGATGAACTTCATTGTAAAGTGGTGGAAGGGGGACATATTGCTAAGAAAGCTACTGTAACTAGACATTTGCTTTTAATACAAAGTATACTTGGCTCCGTTATCTGTCTCTATCTTTTATGCTGCCTTCTATAGGTATTTTTGCATCGTGTCATTTATTTTTCTGATTGTTGTTATTCTACATTCTGGATTTCAGCATTGGCAATTAAGTAGACCTGGAATACCGAATGAAGAATACATAGGGTAGAATTGCACTAAGGGTTTCTGTTACATACATTGTTTTGATTGTTTTTGGTTTAGTGATAGGTTAGTGACTGTGCTGCTTGTTCTTCCCCACCCGAAACACATGTCATTTACATCCCTTTTTGTACTTTGCAATCTCTTTCCTGCACTTTCAGCTAAAACCCAAATTAGATTAGTATAGGAGCCGGCCTTCTCCGGAGATTGGCACGGAAGGCATCCCTTCCTTCCGGCCTTTCAATCTGCTGGGCGAATCTAGGGCACAAAGACCTAAATCCTTTCCTAGTGGCAGATTCGTAACCAACAGGACCTTAAGTCATGGCATTCCTAAACAAAGATATTGTTCATTTTGAAATCATTTTATAATTTTAATTTCAGGTGGGGTGGGGGGTGTTCAGTGAACTGTCACCCACATAACTGCATAACAACTCACTTCAACCTGTACATTGAATTATGTATAAGCATATGCTTCAATGTCGATATGGCAAATGACTGGACACTGACAGAACAATCTTCCTGTCAGACCTATCTACTATTGCTTTAGCTCAACTGCAAATAAACCATGTAATTGGTAGCCCTTTGTTTCTTGTGACATGCATGCATTAGATGTTAAATACAGATATGAGAAGAAAATAAATTTCAAACTATGTAGATTGATAAGTTTACTGCATATGCAGTTTCCACATTATCTTCAAGAATTAGATTGCAACATTGTAGAGGAAACCGCAAATTCCAAAGAAGACTAGAAAATGAACAAATAAATTAGATCCTGTTGAAGAAAAGGAATTTAATTTCTATGAATATCACTAACAATGCAGGATTAGTAAATGATAACTAATATTGGAAGAGATATTATTTCAAATTTTATGTGAACTGGCCATTTTATGTCTTGTTATTGCTAAATAGTTTCCTATGTTTTGCTTCTACCATGCAAAGTAGACTTTTCCCATAAGAAAATATATCTCAACCAAGGCATATATTACTATCATCTTGGATAGGATCATGTACTTCGATTTCTATATCATTGATTTATGGTCAGTGTCTTCTCTTTGAAATTATCATGTTCTAAAATTTGAAAAATATTAGTTGTTTTGATTTTGTAGTTCATTAAGGAAGTCATTGCAAAGAATAGTTTGACAGATCTTAAAGAACTAGAAAATAAGATCAAGGGAATGAGAATCCTTGAAAATGAACATATTCCAGAATTAGTGGTGCCATTATTTGTTGACCTATGGAAAGCAGAGGAAGAAGCTGCAAAAAAAACTTCTGAGGAAGATGCTAAAGAATAATCTGAGGAAGTGGATTCTGACCAAAATTCTAAGATCAAATCAGAGGAAGAAATAAAGGAACCAATGAGCATTGTTAAACCACCAATATTGGTGTGCATGGCTAGCTTACGTGTTATTGTTGGCCATGTAGTCAATGGAATTGTAGAAATACATAGTGAAATTGTAAAGGAAGAGGTCTTCAAGGACTTTTATCAGGTATTTGCTTTTGGTTCTTGATTCTTGTATAGTGTTCTTCTTTTGCAGTAAGGGTTGTGCAGAGCTAGTTTGTTTTTACCTGCTTCAATTGACCTCTATCTTCCATTATTTTTTCTTGTTCTTATTATGTTTATATTGCTTAAACATATCTCCAAGTATCGAGGTGTTCAAGGAATTGTAATAAATATAATATTTGTAGAAATCATTTTTATGAAATAAGTATAAAATATGATATAGTGTTTTGCATCGCTCTTGTTGAATGATTTAATTCTGAAAAACAAGCATACTTGTAGCTAAATAGTAGACGATACATAAATAATTTTGAATAGTTCCAATATGTTTTACAGGAAACCAGATTTTAGTGCATTGAATTTTTGTATGATAGCCAAAACCCAAGAAAGGAGCCATTTTATTGGTAGTACTAGGCTTTTTTTTTACCATAGAATTAATTCATATTTTTTTATAGACAGCTTATGTCAAACTTGCATGTTTTTGCTACTATGTTGTTTATCTAATCACTATTTTTTACAAGTAGCAGAAAGAGTTCTATTGGATTGAGGGAAATTTAATTATAATGTTTCTCATTTTTAACTCTTTTGGAACTAGCTGTGGCCTGAGAAATTTCAAAATAAGACCAATGGGGTGACTCCCAGGCAATGGATTCAATTTTGCAATCCAGAGTTGAGCAAAATTATCACTAAGTGGCTTGGAACAAAAGATTGGATTCTTCAGACTGAATGACTAGCAGAGCTTCGAAAGGTGAAACACATTTCTTTACTAGGATTTTTTCATTCAGTTATATTAAATGATTACATTTTTATTCTTGCGGTTTTTTTGTTTCCATTTCATGTATCTATTCAAGTAAAAAGCCTTTCTTGATCTCTGCACTGAATGTTGACAATTCAATTTTTTGCAGTTTGCTGACAACAAAGATCTCCATAAAGAATGGAGGGCTGCAAAAAGAGCCAACAAACTCAAGCTTGTTTCATATATTAAAGAGAAAACTGGATACGTAATCAATCCAGATGCTATGTTTGACATACAGGTACATTATTGAAATCTAGGAAGTCTTCTTGTTCAAGAAGGCTTAATGAAGTCAGGAGAGAGATTATAAGATATTTTGTGGCATCAATATTTATGTTTCTCTGCAGGTTAAACGTATCCATGAGTACAAGAGACAACTAATGAACATTCTGGGAGTTGTATACCAATACAAGAAGATGAAGGAAATGACTCCAGGAGAAGGGAAATCAAAATTTGTCCCTCGTGTATGCATATTTGGAGGCAAAGCATTTGCAACATATGTACAAGCAAAAAGGATTGTGAAACTGATAACCAATGTTGGAGTTACCATAAATCATGACACTGAGATAGGAGATTTGCTAAAGGTCTCCTCTTTTCTGATGTACCTGCATTGTTTATGTCTTAGTTGCAGAGATACAAATAGTGCCAGTCTTTGTTCTCCCTTCTTTATAGTAAAAGTTGTTTACCAAGAATGATGTGATGTGGATTTGTTGGTTGGTTTTTGCCCTCAGAGATACAAATGCTCTCTCTACTTGAGAGTACGACTAACTGAGTTCATTTATCAATATTTTAACTAGTGTATCCATTTTTCTTTTTAAGTACATAAAAAATACAGTTTCAACAATTTGAAACCAACACAAGAAAATAAAGCCACCTTTACATACATTGTTAGGCAGAATTTCATACAAATGTGTTAATTGTTGCATTTTTTTTCACTCTATTTATCATGCTATCATATATTGGGATGTGTGTAGTCATCAAAATCAACTATATTCGAATGTTTTCAAGTATCTTCTATGCTGGAAAACATGCTTAAATAAGACAAAATCTAGTTTAAATTTTGAGTTTCTGATGTGTGAGGCTGAAATGCATGCCCTACCTTTTTCTATTGGTCCAAATTCTAAAGTCGTTTTTAAGGAAGACACCTTGACCTAATAGGATCCTTCTGTTACAAGGAATTTTCCAGTGGTGAAGACACCTGCCTTAGTCACATGTTTTGATGACTGCCAAGAACATGTGAATACCATCTCTAACTTAAGGAATCTGGTCCTATCCTGATGAGAAATGCCTAATTTCACTGGTTATCTATATTGTTTGAGATAAGAGGGTATCTATGCATGGATATCTGTTGTTCAGGTGGTACTTTGATATTATTGGCATTGTATGGTTTATGATGTGTTTTGCCTCCATTCTCAACGTTACAACAATTTTTATGCGTTTTAAGAAGAAGAAGAAAAAGAGGTATTAATGTGGAACAAAATTCCATCATAGGTATTAAGGGAGAGGATAGGAAAGTAAATGTCATTTTTGTATTTCAGGTAATTTTTGTTCCAGATTATAATGTCAATGTCGCAGAAATGCTTATTCCTGCCAGTAAACTTTCTCAACATATCAGGTACATTCTGTTTAAGTTAATTTGTTCTTTCCCTTTTTTCCTTTACAATTAAGCTTCCCATAACCATGCATGTCCATTCACCAATTCAAGTTCTTAATAACATCATTTTAAATCTCTTTGTAACACGACTGGAATGGAAGCCAGTGGAACCAGCAACATGAAATTATCTATGAATGGATGTATCTTTATTGGGACATTGGATGGTGCGCATGTTGAAATACATGAAGAAGTTGGAAAAGAAAATTTCTTTTTGTTTGGCGCTAGGGCTAATGAAATTGCTGGATTAAGAAAAGACAGAGCACAAGGCAAGGTATTTGTTCTTCCAACTTGTCAAGCCTTTCAAGTTCCTGCCATTCAAGGCATTGAATTCTATTTCTTCTGAGCACTGTTTTATATTTGTCCATGTTTTAATAAAAACACTTCTTCCTAGATCTCTGAACACCTAAGTTTTCTTTTGTTTTTAAGGAAGCACTTGTGTTATGCTATTACTAACTACTATTAACAATTTATTATTTACCAATTATAGAGATTGATCTGTTTTTTCAATTTATTGAATATAAATATGTGCTTAAATAACCATATTTATTTTAAGCCAGACCCAAGGTTTGAAGAGGCAAAAGACTTCATCAAGAGTGGAGTGTTCCGTAAAAACAACTATAACCCTTTGCTTGATTCTCTTGAAGGGAATGAGGACTATTGCCGTGGTGACTATTTTCTTGTTGGCAAAGACTTTCCATCGTATATTGAATGCTAAGAGAAAGTGGAGGAGATATACAAGGATCAAGAGGTAATTTGAATTTCTAGGCTTAATTCCTTGGCATCACTTGTACAATTAAATAACTTTGGATAATGATTGGGGATATGAATTGTGTACATGTTTGTTGTATTACAATATGTGTAACATGTAAATATTTCATGCAGAAATGGATGAGGATGTCCATATTAAACACATCTGGCTCGTACAAATTCAGCAGTGACCAAACTATACATGAGTATGCCAAGGATATATGGGAAATCAAGCCAGTTAAATTACCTTAGAACCACTTTTTTATTTCCTGAGAGTGTGTTCTAATATAAGGCACACATCAAAGACCGCTAATTTTATGTCAATTTTAGTGAAGCTTATGATGCATCCATAGTTGATGAGTTGTTATAGTTGTCAAGTTCCAAGCTCGGTGGTTGTATGATTCCAAAACAGTAGCACCCCTTCAGATTCATAGCAGTTTTGGTGAGGAACAAAATATATAATTACAAGTATGAATAAAAGGGTGCCTTTAATTCCCTTTGTCATCTTGTAATTTAAATTATTATGAAGATTTAAATTTGTGTAAAAATAAACCTTAATGTGATGACTAATGATGACTACAAACAGTGTTATAAAACTCGACGAGCTTTTTTAAAACCCCCCAAATCCCAAGTCAAGTTGGCCCAAATGAGTCGTTTGGGATAGAATCACATCAATTATTTTTAAAAAATCACCAAACTCACTGACTCACCAAAAGTCGCCAAAATCATGAGACTTGAGGCAAAAATTTGACTACAGTAAGTCCCTTTGACCAAACAGCATGAAAGGTCATTCTTTTTTCTTTTTTTGGCTCATTTTGGCAGTTTTCAATGAAAATGAGAGGTGAAAGGAGGTGAAGGCAACTACACTAAAGAATCATTTATCCCTAAACACAAATCATTTGGGGTGTTCAAGAATCTAACAAGCACCTGACATTTGAATTTCAAGTAAACAATGAAGTTTTTAGTATTCGTGCTCAAACCTTGGGGTTTTCCTTTTGTTTTGAATTTCTTATTAGTTTTATTTTTTCTCCATGTGTAGCCGTAGTGAAAATGATCAAGAAAAGAGACCCAGCTTGGAAGCATGGAATAGAGAATTTAAAGAACGAGAAGGTCATTTGCAACTATTGTGCACTCAAGATACATGAAGCCATATACCGCCTCAAATACCACTTTGCAAGGATAAGTTTCATGTAGACCCTAAAGTTCAAAAGGAATGTAATTCCCTTTTAGAAGAATATCAGGAGAAGAAGCAAGTGCAGAAAAGAACTAGCACAAAGATGGCTTCCCCTCCTCCTTGACCTCCTTCTATGGTGACTGTTGACAATTTTGTCACATTGCCTAGAGGGGTAGTGAAAATCAAAAATCTTGTAAAGTATTTCTTGTTGTTTCATGAATTTGTTCCCTTGTTTTTAAAACATTTTTAAGTATTGCAGCAATTTTGGCTTTCATTGCCAACCCCTTGTACATAGAATTGGATATGTGAGAGCTTCGCCACAAAGTAAATCAAGTTTAGGAGCTTTGCGGGAAAAAGAAGGATAGCTTCGCCGAGAAAAGGAAAGCAAGGAAGTCCAGATTGTAGCCCAAGATTTGCTAAGGCAGGGAGAAAGCTTCGCTAGTGAAGCAGCCTAAACAGCCGCTTCGGGCGAGAACCTTGTGAAGCGAAAAATGCAAAAATTCTTAAAGTATTGAGAGATTGCTTTGCTAAGAATTCAGCGAAGCATCCGCTTCGGACCTCTCTACTGGCGAACCATTTCTCCAAGAAAAATCTACTTCACCTGAGGTTGTTGCGAAGCATCTACTTCAGATAGCTTTTGTGCGAAGCGTCTTCATCCGAAGCATTAGTGGCCCTTGAAAAAGCAGAACAGTATTCTAAGGCGAGAATGCACTTCGACCGAAAAACTCTCGAAAAACTATTTTGAAGAAGGTTCACGGCGAAGCATTTTTGACAACCCATTAGTGAAGCATCCACTTCGGGCAAGGAATCTCGCGAAGCGGCCTTTAACCCACCTTTCCAGCGAAGCAATAAAAGATTGAGAGCCCTGTTTTGAGAAAGAATATCTGCTTCAGCATTTAGTCCTCGCAAAGCCATTTTGGGAAGGTCCTTCACGCGAAGTGCATGACCAAGGAGGATAGACCCGCTTCGGCTCACGTCCATTGCGAAGTAAGGTCGCGAACTGAAACTTGGCGAAGCGCTTTAGGGGCACACACTCCAAGGCCGGGTATCTTTCCGAGGCAATTGAGTGCTTCATAAATGAATTTTTACGTGCCCGAAAGACTCGAGGCTCATTTTTGGCAATCTGAAAAGAAATATCAGTCACAGAAGGAGAGCCCGGCAGACATAGCGGCCACTCGAGCTCCGCACTCGGAGAAATTCAAGACGAGTCAGGCGGCTCATAAATACAAATTTCCCCGGCTGACCCGGTTACAACTGCTAATTGTAGAAAAGGATTTGAGAGCTCAGCCACGGGGGTAGCGAGAGCCGATTTCTTAGGTTTTCAAGGATGTACTCCCCGATTTTGTGCATTGATGGCTTAGAGGGTCGGGTCCTCTATAAAACCCGCAAATTGTAATGAAAAAAGGGGGAAGAACTTTTGCTAGAAAGCTGCTGTAACTTGATTTCTGCGATTAATACCAAAGAACTTGGGGCCTCATTTCTCTCTTGTATGCTGCCTTCTACGATTATTTCTTTTGTTCTGTCTTCGTTTATGTGCCGTAATTCTGAATCTTGGATTTAGGTGTATGATTGGTGATAAAACCCTAGAATTATCTTGAAGGATACATAGGAGGGAAAAATGTTGTGTTAGTCTTCTTGTATGCTGCCTGTGAATGGTGTTTCTGTTATATTCACCTATTTCTTAATCACCGTAATTCTGAAATCTAAACTTCGGCGTAAGGGTAGGGAAATCCTGGAACTTGTCCAAAGGATACATAGGAGGGCTAGTGTAGCGTTCACTTTACTTTATTCTTCATATTTATTGCTGCTACTTCAAGTTGTTAGCTAGTAATCGTGCTGCTGGTTCTTTCCCTCTTAAATCCATTGACATTCTTTCCCTTACTCTGTTTATTTCTTTCCTACACCCTTACTATTTTTATCTCTTTCCTGCATTCCTAGCTTAAGACACCAAGTAGTTTAGTAAAGGAGTCGGCCTTTCTCCGGATATTGGCACGGGGGGCATCTCTTCCCCTCGGCCTTTCAATGTTGGTCCAGGTCTAGGGCGCGTACACTTCCCAAAATCCTTTCTTGTGGTAGATTTGTGACCAACAGTTTCTGGCACGCCCGGTGGGACCCGGTCAGTCTCACCTTGTGAGTGGTAGTGAGAACCGATGCTTATCTCATTGCCAAAAGACTCTAGCATCTGGAGACTCTATTCAACCTGAGACTCTTAAAGTCATAAGAGATCGATACTAAAATATCCGTGCCTTCATGCAAACAAGATGGAGAGTTAGGAATAGTGGAGAAGAGGTTGAGTTCTTTGAACTCGATATTGACGCCTTTGGGGAATGCTCCAGGTTGGTCACCCCTGAATCATTGTTACGTGGGACGTCCTCACGAGAGGCTGCCTTTGACGAACAAGGGCCAACTTCGGATAGCACAGCGGCCAGTCTTCTTCCTAATCCTCGTAACTCAGCAGATCATCCAAGTGCCTTTGTTCCAATTAGTAATCCAGTTAGCAATCAACAAGGAACTTTGGGAATTCCTGTTTCTCGGAATCTAGGCACGAACATGGCACACCAGCAACAACCACAACAAATGCAGCAGCAGCAACAACCATCGCCCAAATTTTTCCTGGCATGGAATTCTTTCGGACCATTAAATCTAGCGGGACAAGGGCAGGTTTCGCTTGTTGTTATGAAGAAAATACCAACGTTCGATGGAACGGGGAATACAGCGCTAGAACATATCCAAGACATCGTTTCTCTGGTAGCGATTCATGACATCACAGAGGAAAGAGTTATGGTAAAGCTTTTGGTTCTATCTCTTATAGGGAAGCTCCTCTATTGGTATAGATCCCTACCACCTGGCACTATAACGGGATGGGACCAGCTAGCTGGACAATTAATGGGAGGTTTCAATGAGTCCGCCGATCCATCATCTCTTTTGCACCAGTTCACGATGATTCAGAGACACCCGCAAGAGGAAATTGCTGATTTCAACGTAAGGTTCGCTCGAACTTGGCAAAGGGTACCAGCTGGACTCCGACCAACTAACGAAGCTGCGGCGTATTATTACCTTAGGGCCTTTAACCCTGACATCAGCGTAATGGTAAGGTATTCAAATGTTAATACCTTCCCTGAACTGTATGAGTTGGCCTAGAAAGCAAAAATGGATTTTATAGCCGTGGGTAAAATTCCTCAAAGGATGTCGATGCCCATATTCCCAGAATTTCCTCAATCTCGGTATACAAGTGCGGCCGCTTCGCAAATCTCCGCAACCCTCGCGTATCCGATCTCATATTGGAACCCGAACCCTATTGTGTCTTAGATCACTACTCCACAAATACATTTTCCTACATTTTCAGCATCACCGCCCACTATCCCTTCAGCATTTCCCATGTTACCAGCGCTGCCTCAACACCCTGCCCTACCTCCAATACCAACGATGGCTCCATTGCCACCTATCCCCAAAGCCGAGGATATGCAAGCTAAAATACTACAGGAAGTTCAGTCCTTGAACTCCACGGTACAGACCTTGTCTAATGACATGACCATCATGAAAAAGAAGCAGGCACAATAGGAGTTCCTCCCAAGGAGGTCTTATCCCCCACCAGCGCTCACTAAATGCCGTGATTGACGAAGCTCCGAGCACTTCCGAATACATACATTGGTGCTCCACGTGCAATGACCCCCATGAAGAAAATACTTGCATGCTGCACCGACATTATGTACAAACACTGTCGAGTAGTAGCCCTGGTGGTCAAGTCACCATAATCAGGCAAATAGATCGGAACCTAGTAATTGGTGAAGAGGAGCAAGTTTCAGTTCTTACTAGGGAAGGAAAAAGACCAATGGAGGTAGATGCTGCTCAAATGGCCCACTTAAAGGTGTATGCTCGCCGCAAGAAGGGACAACAACCTTCTCAGGCCCTGAACGAAGTAAAAGAGAAGGCCCAACAGGCCCCCGCAAGCCTGCCTCAAGCGAAAACGAAAGAACAAGCTAGGGAAAAGCTTAAACTCCCTTCGTTGACCAAACGACAAAGAGTCGAAGCCACGGAGCAGTATCGCATGAGGTATGAGGCTAAAAGGGAACCCGAGGTGCACAACTCCATAGTATACAACATCGTAGACGAGCTGAAGAAAACTCCTGCCAAGATTAGTCTGTACGACGCATTACAGCTACCCGGACAAGTGGACTTGCTGTAGGAATCCTTGAAGACAACTAAGGCAAGAAAGTTAGCATCACTTGCCCTAGTGCAAACCTTATCCACGTCCATTATAGGGAATAACATGCCTCCTCCATTCTACCTGTCATTACAAATGGAAGGGTATGTTGTCCACAATTGTATGATTGATTTCGGGGCCACAACGACAGTCATGCCTAAGGCGGTTTGCGAGGAAATAGGAATGGAGTACACGCAAAGCAGCCATGGCATACTCCAACTGGATGGTACTCCTGTAAAGATTGTCGGCGTGATTAAAGATATACCTATTTGGCTGCACAAAGTGCCTCAGATTATGGTAATATAGGAGGTGGTAGTCGTCGACCTGGAGCCATATTTTAGTATGTGCCTGTCAAGAGAATTCACAGCGAAGTTAGGAGGATACCTATCCATGGACTACTCACATTTAGAAATTCCAATCAGAGAGAAGAAGGTTAAAATCTACAATGAGAAACCTTCTACATTCCTCGTACAAAAGATGTCTGAGGAGGAAAGCGGCGATCCCATACATGCAATAGTGGAAGGGATAGAGCAGGTGGACCTAGTTGAAGAATCCCTTGCGTAGTTGAATTTTGAAGATGAGTTTTCACTAGAAGATTTCAATGCCATGATAGAAACAGAAATGGGATGTTATCCTATCACCAAACCAGAGAAACACACTAAGCCAGAGAATAAGATGTGTTCCCAGGGGGAATTATGGAAATTGTTCTTTGATGGCACCCGATGCAAGAATGGCGTCGGGGCAGGAATACTTTCAGTATCACCATCTGGCGAGCAAAGAGAATATTTCTACCGGTTGGTTTGGAGCTGCACCAACAACGCAGCAGAGTATGAAGCCTTATGCATAGGACTAAAGAAAGCAGAGAAGTTAGGCATAAAACATCTCCAAGTCTTCAAAGACTCAGAATTGGTATGTAATCAGGTCACCAATAAGTGCATCTCAAAAAAGCACTATCTCAAAGCATACCGTAACAAAGTATGGGACTTGTTTGACCAATTCGAGTTGCTCAATCTATAGTCCATTCCACGTGAAAAGAATAGACACGCCGATGTCTTGGCATCCATCGCAGCTAGATATTCTCCAGCTGACGACATGGTGCACAAACCCAAAGATGTGAGGATGATTTATAGGTCCTCTGTGCCAGATAGAGACATGCATTGGCAAATTTTTGACAATGATGAACAAATCGTGAATTTCTTGATCCAAGAAGTAGCTACGGTTGAAAGAAGAAGCCCGGATGATGAGGAATATGAAGGGCTAGTTCAATTAAAAAACAACCACGTTCCAAAAAGGTTAATTACTCTAGAAAGCCTTTTTGATCAAAATGATCGTGTCGTTTCCCACAGGATCAAAGTCAACGCCAAGCAATATCAGGATCTGGAGCTCGAATCAGGGAAGGTGATAAAAGTCGGGACAGATTGCACCTCAACAGAGCTAGAACAGATCCGATCCTTGTGCAGAAGGTATCCTGACATAGTAGCATGGTCTTATCAAGACCTGAAGGGATACGATCGGTAATTGTTTCAACACACAATTGAGTTGCAGGAGGGCGTCAAACCTTTCCGATAGAAGCAAAGGCCTGTTAACCGAAATATTGAAGTCATGATGAAAGCTGAACTCTTGAAGATGCTTGAGGCTAAGATAATTTACCCCATAAAGCATTCCTCTTGGGTAGCGAATGTAGTCCCCGTTAGGAAGAAAAATGGAGATATTTGACTCTGTGTAGACTTTCGCAACCTAAATCAGGTTTCGCTAAAAGACCATTACCCTCTCCCACAGATTGATCAAATCTTACACTCAGTGGCTGGGGCTTAACACTTCTCCCTACTTGATGGTTTTTCAGGATATAACTAGATTTGGGTTAGGGATGAAGATTAGCGCAAAATGGCATTCACTACTAAGTGGGGGACGTTTGCTTATCAACGAATACCATTCGACCTTTCAAATGTAGGAGCCACTTTCCAGAGGGCTATGGATTTAGCATTTGGCGAACTGTTGAATAAGGTCATTGTCATCTATTTGGATGACATGACCGTTTTCTCCCGAAAAAGGGAAGATCATCCTTTGCACCTACAGCAGATATTTGAAAAATGCCGAGAATTTGGTATCTCAATTAACCCGAAGAAGTCCATATTCGCAGTAAGTGAAGGAAAATTGCTGGGACATGTTATATCAGAGAAGGGCCTCGCTGTAGATCCTGACAGAGCTGAGGCTCTCTTGAAGCTCCCACTTTCAACGAATAAGAAGGGGATGCAGTTGTTTTTCGGCCAAATTAATTTTGTAAAGAAGTTTGTTCTAGACTTCGCTCACGTCATTAAGCCAATGTCCGAGCTCTTGAAGAAAGACGCTAAGTTTATCTGGATGGATGAAAGAAAGGGGGCATTTGAAGAAATTAAGGCCCAAATCGCTCAAGCGCCAGTCCTGACTAACCCCGACTACAATAGGGATTTCATCCTATATGCTATAAGAAAACCCGAGAGTTGCGCTGCGGTCCTGACACAAAAGGGGGAAGATGGCAAAGAACACCTCATTGCGTTTCTAAGCCAGGTAATACATCCCCATGAAGAGAAATACAACTTCATAGAGAGACAGGTGCACGCTGTTATGAAATCCCTAAGGAAATTCAAACACTTCATCTCTCAAAGTCGAGTTATAGTATTCGTCATTCATCCTGATGTACGCAACTTCGTTATCCAAGGAGATTTGGGTAGCAAAAGGGCTGGTTGGGTCAATAAAATACAAGAGTTTGACGTTGAGATTAGGCCTACAAAATTGGTTCGCGGTCATGCACTATGTCAAGAGCTTGCGAAGAGTGTAGCATCCGAAGTAGCAGCTTATCAGTGGGATGACTTGGCGACAGAAGGATGCTTCGCTAATCAAGAAGAAGATGAGAAGGACTGGGTCAGTGAAATAGTTGAATATTTCAACACTGGGAGATGTCCTCCACATTTGAATGCCTCACAGTGAAGACACTTCAGGATGCGGTCCCTTCGATACATATTACGTCCCGAAGGCCTATTCTTCAGGAATATCGATGGTGTTCTTCTCAGATGCATAAAAGAGGATGATAAGAAAAGAGTCCTAGGTGAATTCCATTCAAGTTTATCTAGGGGCCACTTCGCAGGAGAACAACAACTTTAAAAATAATTAAGGCAGGTTACTATTGGCCTACGCTCTTCGCAGATGCCTTTGCGGTCTACCGAAGATGTGAACAATGTCAGAAGTTCATCGGTCGAAGCAAAAGCGCTCCTATGCCCCTCCAACCAATACAGGTAGAAACGCCCTTCCACTAATGGGGGTTAGATTTCATAGGAGTTATCTCGTCGAACTCCTCTGCAGGACAAGTTCATCCTGACTGCAACCGACTATTTCACTAGATGGGCCAAAGTAGTACCTATGAAACACGCTAATTAAGAAACTATCATTACATTCCTAGAAGGCTTGATTACCCGGTTTGGCATCCCAAAAGCAATAGTAACGGATAATGGTCCTGGGTTCACAGGCGCCAAGATCAACGAATTCACCTACAAATATAGGATGTACCACAAGGTCACCTCCAATTATTATCCACAAGGTAACGGATTGGCAGAATCAAAAAATAAAACTCTGTTAAGGATGTTGAGGAATCTCATAGAAAAGAACAGAAGAACTTGGCACCTCCTCCTAGATCGAGCCCTGTGGGCTGATCGGATATCTGTCAAGAAGTCGATCAAAACTTCGCCTTACACCCTGGTGTACGGCAAGGAGGCTATCTTACCAACCCATATAGAAATTCTTACATTGCAGTTGTTAAACAAATAAGAAGGATCCAATCCTATGGAGGATAGACTAGCTCAGCTACTACAATTGGAGGAAGATCGTGATAAGGCCTACCAGAGCTTCGCAAAACATGCCCAGATCACCCGAGATTGGTTCAAGAAAAAGTCCTCCGCCCGCACATTCAGAGTAGGAGACCTAGTATGGAAGTGGGATTCTTGGAAAGCCAAGCCTGGGAATCATGATAAACTAGACGCTTTCTGGGATGGACCATTCGAGATTGCGAAGGTAAATTCAGCCAACTCCTTTATCCTCAAAGATACAGCTTGCTAGACTTTGCCAATTTTTGTAAACGGTCTTCATTTGAAGGCTTTCCATCGCTAAATATATATATATATATATATATATATATATATATATATATTCAAATTTTTACCTTTGTAGATAATATCCTGCTATTTGCACTTGTATATACTCTGTTTCAAGACTTCCAAGAGGTTAAATAGACAGCCAGAAGAAAATCGCAGCAATGAGCTCCGACTTCACTAAGTCTAGCAGAATCTCCTTCGAGGATTTTACATGCGAAGCGGCTGATGCAGGTTGGTTTGCAGCGAAGCGCATTAGCATTGAAAGAACCCTCAAAGGCCCAAACAACATAAAAAAAAAGACTAAGCAGAATATGGTGTGTCACCAACAACCGATACCGAGGGGCGGCTCATAATGCTCACGGCCCAAAAAAGAAAGTGAACATAAGCAACTTCGCTGGGGAGCAAGCTTCGCTGGAGAAGTAAACGCCATAACCTCTCCGAAGCCTCCAATTGCCTAAGGCATGAGAAGTACTTCGCGAAAGGAAGACTAAGCAAAGTGGTTTTCAAAAAGGGATTCAGCGAACCATTTTCCCAAAGAGATGAGCTTCGCTCATAAGGCGACTCAATCCCCACTTCGGGGTTAGTCTTCCGCGAAGCAGACAACGACGCGGTGAGGTAGCCCGAATCTCGCAAGCGAAACCACTTCGGGCCCGAAGTATGAAAATTGATGGATCGCTGGAGGTTCGCCGCGAAGTGTCTTTAGCGCCAACATCAGCCTCGCCAAATCATAAGGCGCAAAGCGGGGAGCATTTAAAACGTGCTTCAAAAGGTGTGCCAGCGGCAGCCTAGGAAAACGTTCAGGGCATGTGAGATTAATGCAAAGGTGGTAGGGCATATCCCAAGAGAATTTAGTTATGAAAAAAGCTCTTGCCAGGTACGAGGTGGCAAAAAGTTAGATTTTCAATGCCGGGCCAAGCCCTTGAAGCACATGGACCCGTGTGCAACACCATCGTAAAGCCAATAAAAAAGCAAAACAACCTCTTCCGTCCAATTTATGAATTTAATTTTGGCAGGCACCATAAATAGTGGTAGTTACCTTTTACGGCTATAAAACCCAAGCCATAGCAGTGAAAAGATGTTCGCCTACTGATAAGTGCAAGTTTAAGAGCCCTGGCCAATAGTCTGCATTACTCCCGTCCTTCGCGTCAAAATTCTCTGTGTCGAAGACTCTGCTGCCACCGAAATTCAGAATGGGAAAGAAAAATTCCAAGGAGAAGAGGAAAGAGCCTGAGGTAGCCGGCCAGGAAAAGATAAAAAAGGGTAAGGAAGAGAAAAAGCATAGACCCAAGAGGGTCGATCTCAACCTCCGCCCTAAAAAACAGGCTATCGAAGAAAGAGAAGATTCAGAGGAGGAGCAACCTGCAGAACCACCGATTGACGGGTGGAAAAAGATAAGGGTATATCCGTGGACTCCCCTCTTGGTGAGGACGGAGTCATATTACGCTTTCAATCAACAATTTTTAGGACCTGCCATTCAGCTATTGCAAGGTTCTTGCCCTCGGGTACCCATAAGCCTTAGGGATAAGATGGTTAAAGAAGAAAAAGGGGATGTTTTTCAATTGACGCAGGGGCTTGTGGTTCACCTGTTTGGATTTATAGGGAAACCCTTCCTACTACCTGTTTACCCTTTCGAATATCAATTCGCGATGGAGGTCACTCGCCAGAGCGACACAACAAATGTCATTTATGGCCACGGCCGAAAATGGGCACCCACATGTGATTTCTCCTTCAAAATGGGAGTCATTGAGGTTTTTACCCTCAAACAACATGTATACTTGGAGGATAAGCTTGTCGACTTTGGTTTGCTGTAGATCCATCAACGGTGGTGCTACAACCCCTTGGGGGTGATGAGGGATCGTCTCCGATTTAAAAACTTCCATGTCTGCCCTCACCTAGAGATAGTAGAGCAGTGGATTAACCCTACTGCGAGATATTTGGAGTGGCACCTGGAAAAAATGAAGACATTGCCTCCATGGCATGAGTTTTACACCATAGAGGTCGAATATGACCCTATTCGGCAACCCTTTCTAGACCCAGACTCCACATTCTGGAGGAAAATGAAAGATGATCTTAGGGGAGAGTTAAAGGATTGGAGTGAAGAACAAATGAAAGAATGGTGGGTGATGAGAGTCCAACGTCAAAAGCAAAATTCATATGGACTCTTGGAGATGGATAGGGACTTTGCAATTTTTTATGAAGCCAATGCTGGATCTTGGAAGCCCATCTCCTTCGCTGACTTCGTACCCCCTAGTGCCCCTAGATTCGGGCGAAAGCCCAAAAAGAATTGGCGATGTTTCTGAACAGGAGGAAGAAGAGGAGGCAACAACGACACCACAAGTACCGTGGGGTTAGCCCAGCAACCAAAAAAGGAGGAGAAAAGGAAAAGAAAGAGATTGGAGCAAGTCCAAGTGCCTCCCTCTCATCCGAAGCGACCGCGTACCAAGCCTCCAGGTGCTTCTAGCGAACAACCTACAATAGGCTCAGTTGAGGTGAGTGTCGGAGAGACAGCATCGCAAAGGGTGGAGGTGGTTTCGGAGGTAGACATCATCGATGTGGAAGAACTCCAAAAGGAAGGGAACCTTGAAGAAGAAGTCAGGGAGGTAAAAAGTATAAAAGCTGGAAAAGAACGTGAGCCAAACACGCAGGAAGCTGCTACTTCTGCTCTATTGTTAGAGCACGCAGGTGCGCATTCCTCACCTTTTACCCTGGTCTCCCAAGTCGTGTCTACAATGGTCCCGGCTGAAGGTCCCCATGAGTCTTCCCCTCTCTCAGGTAAATCTCCCCGAAATATTCAGTCGCCCCATTGCATGGTACCCTTCGCCACCACAAATCTGCCTTGTTCTCCCACCAGCCTCATGACCGTCTCCACCCTATTTGAGTTGTCAGGCCGGGACGAGTCCGCGGATACCACTTCGCTCACTTACACCACCATTTCCTTAGTATTCAGTCAGGGCGAAGGTAATGTTCTAACTCCAAACCCCGCCTCCCACTCACCAGTCATGCATACCGTTGTTTCTCTCACTAAAACCCCCCCCACACCTGTCACCGAACCCACTAGCGATGTATCGCCTATACAATCATTGTATTTGTTCACCCCCTTGGCTGGTGACCCAGCCTCATTTGAAAGCAAATTGGCTATGATCAAAGAGCGTTCTCTAGCGGAGAAGTTGATCCGAGCCCGGCTGAATACTGACAAGATGCTCAAGGATACAAGGAGAAAGAGGGGGCGTTCTCTGGCAAAAGAAGAAAAATGTATTGTATTTGACCTAAAGAGCGGAAAACTGCACAAAGTAAAGAAGATACCTCTTGGTTACGAATCTGCCATGAGGAAAGGATTTGGTATAATGCGCCCGCATTCGCCCACCAAATTGAAATGCCGAAAGGAAGGAATGCCTTCCATGCCAATCTCCGGAGAAGGCCGGCTTCCTGTGGGTTTTTAGTGCTTTAGCTAAGGGTACAGGAAAGAGATAAAGTGCGGAAAGAGATCCAAATGTGATTGGAGTTGGGTGGGGGGAATAAGCAGCATGACAATGATCAATCACCACTACTAACAACAATTAAATACAAAACACACCATAGAAACTATAGCTATCATGCATCCTATGTATCCTCTATCTATGCATTCCAGGAATACTTAATCATCAAATACTGGAATCCAAAGTTCAGTATAACAGTAAGCAATGAAATAAGAAACATGATGCAGAAATGACAAGGAAAGGCAGCATAAAAGATGATGACAATAAGCAGAGCCAAGTATGTGTCTTGCATTCAGAAGCAAACATTTAGCTACAATGGTTCCCTAGTAGTATATTCCCCTTCCACCCCTTTCACAATGAAATGGTGTGGCTATTTATAGCCCAAGTTTCCCCTCGATTACAATTACGGGCACAAAGTCTCAGACCAGACAATAACTGACAAAAGCGGCAGAAGAGCTATTGATGCTGACTCCTGTCAGCGAGGACTGTACCTGTAGTAAGGTCTCCCTGAAAGCTGTACATCTACATGGCAGCACGTTGGGTGAAACTTCTAGCCAGCAGGAATGTGGGTAGCTGTGGTAGATGGAACTTTACATCAGCTTAAATGGAGGCAGTTGGTGTAGGTAATGCGGTCCATGCTTGTCCTTTATCCCGTCACATCTCGGCTCGAATCCCGAGGTTGGACACTTGTCGAATTCTGATGAATGTCTGCCTTGAAAGGCAATTTGTCCAACTTCACCTAGGATCAGAGTGCCATCGAGTAGCGCAGGTTGGAAACAACGCAGTTGGGGAGGCCTCCGTGCCTTAGCCAATTTTGCTTGATGAATGCTGCCCAATTGTGCACCGGTCAGAGGGCGCAGCCCGACTTCACTGTGAAGTCGGGTGGCACACCGGCACTTGGTTGTTCGGCCGTTGTTCGAACTACGCACAAAAAGGGGAGCACACCTCGACTTCGTTGTGAATTCGGGTTGCGCTCCAGCACTTAGCTGAATTCTATGATCACTGCTTCCCAAGTGCACACAGAAAGAAGAGCGCACCCCAAATTTGCTACGAAGTTAGGTTGCGCTCCCACACTTAGCCAAATTCAGCTCCCTTTGCAGCCTTCTTTCGCACTTCGCATCCCCTAGTGCGCTCCAACTTGAGGGCGCACCCCGAATTCGTTGCGAAGTCGGGTTACGCCCTGACACTTAGAATTTTTCAGGGAATACTTGCTCTATTTTGGGAATTTGACTGGGGGGAAGTACAAGGGAAATGGGAGGAATGAAACTACAGGAAAGGGAGAAAGAGAAAAATGGAGAAAGGGAAGAAAGAGGAGGAGGGAAGGAAGAGCAGCATACTTACAAATTTTGAAAACATGGCACCCCGTGCAAAATGTGACAACATTCCTGGCAGCTCACGGGGTGTTGAGCTCGCCTCGACGCAAAGAACCAGGCCTTCATCCTTTGGATGCAGAGGAACTTCCTTCCCTTGCTTTCCACTGCTCTGACGGTTTCTTCTCGGGCAACTGTTCTTCAGGTTCACTTTCGACAATTGCCTCTTCTGTTTCTCCTCCTAAACCTGAATGGTCTTCGTTGTTGGCCTCCCACTCGCGGATGTGATCGTATGCAGCCTTGGCTTGGTCCCAGACTGCTGCTTGGAAAGGCCCTAGGTCGCTGACCTCTTTCAGCGTTGCACCGAATGCAGCAACCGCATGCAGATCGATGGTGTCGTATCTTTCTCCCAACTCTTTTAGGGAGGTGTTGATTTTGCAATATCTTGACACCATCTGGGTGACCTGAGCTTCCTGGATTGGCTCTGCCCAGCTATCGATTTCTGCTATGTCTACCTCGAATGATAGCCAATTCAATTTCACCTGCTCAAGGATCAAAAACTCGCCATTCTCGACGAAGCTCGAGCACCCATGTTCAGACAAAGTGTTGAAGGGGGCCAGGCAAATGCTCATTTCGTGGTCTAATGAGTCCAGCATCTTCCTGGCGGCCCTTATTCTCTCTATTTTATCAAAATAAATGTGCAAGGTTACCCTTGTATCTGCCCACTATGAGGCAAGTCGGGACATTGGGGGAAATCAGAGGCCTTTGCGCTCATACTCCTCAAGTTTCATAGCCAAGTCTAGCCATTGCCTCGCTTGGTGTTCGGCCTCCTCTACCATAGGCTTTCCCTGGGCAGATACTTCTTGGATCTTGGATGCAAAATCCAGGACCGATATAGATCTGACAACGTTGGGCCTACATCCCTGCAGCAGACCAGCCCGCATCTCCTTAACCTTATTCTTTGAAAAGGCCACCGTTTGTGATGTTTTCTCCTCTAGCTGCGACTGAGCCTATTTCAATGAATCCTGGAGCTGAGAGAAATGCTCTAGTGCTGCCCTTTTCTCCTCTGACAGCTGTTCGGCTTTCTACTTTTGCGCTGTGGCCTCCTGCTGAGAGACGGCCAGCTGGGCTTTCAGTTCATCGCTCTCCTACTGTGTAGGCCCCAGATGCACGGTGGCCCTGGCCAGATCTTCCTCCAACTGCCTTACGTTATTTTGCAGCTGAAAGAGCACCTCTTGGGTCTCAAGCCACTTGACAAGGAGATTATGGGTTCTACAACAAATACCATTGATCTCGTATTCCTCGTTGATGTCATCAAAGCTCTTCTCCTTGACTTGGTGCTCATAGTCCGCCTCGGTCATTTCTCGGAGAGGCTTCTTCACTTTTGGGATCAATTTCTCAGTTGTAAGCACTCTCCTGTCCAAGTCATACTTGGTGCGCTTTACCGGGGCAGCTATCTCCTCGGCTCTCCTCCGTTTGACACCCTGGAGGAAGGAGGTGAAACATCCTACGACCTTTGCTACCAAAGGTTGATCGTCTGCACTCTGTAGCTGTTCGTCCATGAAGTCTAGGTCTAACAGCATCGGGTCTTGCTACGACATCTTCCCTACAAATAGTGAAGCAGGAGGTATTCCAGAAGGAATGGTCGCTTTTAAGGGCGACCGGGTCCTAGGGGAAGTGAACGGCTGAGTGGACTGCGTTGGCGGGGTTTTGAATAGATGAGGTGAGCGGCACGACGATGTATGTGCAGCTTCGACACTGGCCGCAGGTGAGGGTTCCAGGGTTTGGCTGAGGGACTGGAAGGCATTAGGGTTCTAGGTGAACTGGTTGAAGGAATGAGGACTGTGGGATGTTTGGACAGTCTGGGAAGATGAAGATGCAACTACAACTTACCTTGATGTGATGGGGGTCGATGTTATGGCAGGGCCGACTGGGACTTTGGGGAGCGGAGAAGTGGACGTACCTGCGGGCTTTGCCTGAGCTGCTATTTGGAGGACGCCTGCAGCCCAAGTTTTTGCTTCCGCTTCAGGGCTGTCTAGCAAAATGATTGTCGGTGCGGCTATCCCTGTCTGCGCTGTGGTCGGTTGCTATACAGACTCTTTAGGCCGTTTGGACTTTTCACTCTTCTTCTTCTTCTTTTCTTTCGACACCACTGCTATTTCGAAAGCAGGAGATGAGGTTGGGGTGGCAGGCAGTGATGTCCCCACGGTAAATTTGTACGTAGGTCTAGCTGGGAGGATGCCTGCCGCGGCCGGTCTGCTAGCTAGCTATGCTAGCGCTTTTTCTACTTGGGGGGCCACCTCAGGAGTTGACCTCTCTGACCCTTGCGCCCTTTTGGGTGCTGCTTCAGGAGCTGGAGGCTGCATTGGGTCCACTTGACTGCTTGCTGGCATTGCATTGGAAGTTTCGAGAATAGATGATTGCTGGGACGAGGACCTCCTTGTATACCTTTTCCTAGCTCCTTGGGGAACGCAATCTCGAAATGCGAAAGGCCACCACATGTCAGCGTATTGATCATATAGGGCCGAAAACTCATCATCAACGACCAACATTTTTTGGTTGGATTTATCGTGCTACGTGCGGCATCTCATCTTCCAACATTCAACGATTTTGTCCTTTTGCCAGTTGAGGGGCGCCACCTTGGCGAGGAATTTTTTGAAGCCCGCCGAATCTAACCGGTGATCCGGGTTTCGCTCTGGGTCATACGCCACCTCTTCGCAGTAAAAATCATGCCATGGAGGCCATGATTGCATCTGCTCGATGTGCCATTCCAGGTCTGCGCCTGTTCTGTTGCCTCTTTCCTACATAATCTCTGCTCGAGGACAGATGTGCGCAAATTTTCCTCTGACCCCAATCGGGTCATACTTCCAGCGCTGAGGAAGCATTATCAGACCCATGTCGATGAGTTCTCGCTCGAGGTGGACGTGCTGTCCAATCTTGTGCACTCGGGTATTCGCCTAGGTAATAGGATACTAAAAAATATGGCCTTTCTTTTTGCCCTGGCCGAACTCTTCTTCGACATAGTCCATCTGTCGTGCAATCTCCATCCCGAACTGGTGGTCAGTGCAAAAGTAGGGCAGCAGGAATGACTTCCCCTTGAATCCGTAGATTCTGACCATGATGCCCTACGTCAGCCAAAAGGTGTCCCCGTACTTGTTCTTCCTCAGATAGCTTGTCATGACCTCTAGTGGGCAGGATGCCTTACGATTGAACAGCCCTAGGACCATGCACAAAAATTTAAAATTAAACTCATAAAATGACCCTTTTCTGTACAGGATCTCGGTCCATTCGTACACGGGCAACGACTCTCCTTTTTCATTAACCTTCTTCAAGTTAGGAACTCTGATCCAATAGTGCATGTGGTATAGGCACAACCATGTGAGGAAGGAGCAAAACCGGAAAGTTGACTGCTTTTGTTGTAGCCTGACTAGGTTTGAATGAATGGCGTATGCTAGCCAGTCTGCCCAGTCGAAGAAAATAGGGCGCTTCCCACTCTTTTGCATCGTGGAGTCGTAAAACTCCCCATGCAGGATACATTCTACCAGCGCCAGCTGGTACGGGCGTACCACTCTGTCAGAATCGTAGTTGAGTACCCATGCTAGGATGATGTATAATAGTATATGTATTTGTTCTCAAACCTATCCAGGGGTATGGGGCCTGTCGGCCATTGTCCGGCTGCCAGCAGAGTCTTCAGCTCTGAGTTGAGGAATTCTCTCATCTGCTTGGTCTGCGTGAATCTGCCCATATGTTCATTCAGATTAATCCTTCTAAAAATCACGTCGGGTTCGTACTGAAGCCCTGGGACAAACGCTAGCTGGACGCTCTCCCTGAAGAGTGTGAACAACACTCTCCCATTGTTGTCGCAGACTTGACGGGCAGCTGGTTTGTAATATGCTACAATTGATTCAATCAGCTCCGGGCACTGGTGGACAGGAGGACACAAGAACCAATACAGGTTCAATTTATACGTAGCCCCGACATGGTGTGAGGGTGAAACCTTGTCTGCCCACTTTGCTATGTTTGGTCGCAGTTTGGTGAGGCTAATGGAAAACGAGTCGTCTCTGTACCCGGCCAAGTGATTAACGGGCGACGGCGGAATTTGCCCTCAACTTCTCTTCGTTCGGGTT